>BNCR01000112.1:0-102357 GCA_014656515.1 Oryzias celebensis | reverse complement strand
AGATGAAACTTTTTATTCCAGCAAGTGTTTGCCAGAATCAATATATTGACCTGACGAGGAATTATCTGCACTCCGCTAGATTTTAAACCTTAATAATCAGGTTGATTGGAGTGTGTCATAAATCAATAGGTTTACAAGAAACACACGAAACAATAGCATTACTGCCATTCAGGCTTCGAAAGACTTGAAGTTCCATTTCCAAACTGTTTGACGTCTTTGCAGAAGTGATCATCCCAGACAGTTCAGAGCAAAATCTCACCATTTACCTATGGAGTAAGATAACTGTCAGTAAGAGACATGTTCATAAAGACAAAGTTGGGCAACAAATTAATACTTTGTACACAACTTTGCAAAATAAAATACATACATATATGACTACAACATTTAGTTTTTAGTTTCACACATCTGGTTTGAATACGACTTTTCTTTGTCTTGAATACAAAATTTTGTCAAAAAGATGTCACAGTTTGTTAACAAGATGAAATTTTTTATTCAAAACAAGCAAGAGTCGTATTCTAAACAGGAATGTCAAAACGTAAAGCTACATTTTGAATTCATATTTTGTTTTGCAAAGTTGTTCACAAAGTATTAATTGTTGGCACAACTTTGTCTTTTTGACACTTATCTTACCCATATTTTGCTGGGTAGCTGATTTCATCTTTAAAAGCTGGTAACTTTCTTTCTCTTTGCAAAGGATAACGTAAATGAACAAAGTCATCTCTGAATCTAGATTTGTTAGACATTGAACAGAGCACCACCTGCTGCTGTGAAGAGGCAGCAGTGGACGAGTGGACACATGACAGCTGTCTGCAGAAAGAACCTGACCAGTTTGTATTTGTTGAGTCTCAAACCTCTGTGGATCACAGAGTATTATGACATTGAGAATCTTAAAACCAAAATGGCACAGCACTTTCTATATTTTCTGTTGTTCCTTTTATTTTTTACAAGAACACTGTAGTAGGTACAGTTTACCAAGACAAAAAAGGTCAATGCCCTAATGGTTCTCTTAGCTCTTATTGCTTTTACTCATAAAAAATCAAGTCTTTTTTTCTATGATGATTTCGGTTCAGTACAAAAGTTCGGTCCTCAGTCCTATTTCAGCTGTTTCTTTTCTCCTGATCCTGTATCAGCTGAGGGCTGCAGAGCAAACCAGTTCCCAGAATGACAGAAAGGAGCATGCAGAAGTGTCTTTTGTGCATGATATCAGTGATAGTTTACGTGGATGGCTCCTCTCCATGTTGCAATTTATATGATATAAATGCTCCAGTTGTAAAGTCTCTACTTCCGTTTCGATTTTTACAGATGCTGTTTTGCAATTATTTCACTTTCCTTCTTTTTTAACAGTATGATCAGTAGATCAACAAGCTGTTGTCCCTTAAAAAAATGCATATTGTTTTAATTAGTTTATGTCGACCACAACACTTGTTGATTTACTGATTTGACACCAATTTGTCATGTTGAGATTTCCTTTGCTTGCACCAGCTTCCAGGTATTTCAATGCTTTTGTCTTTTTTAAAGGGTCTAATGGGACCAGCAGGTATGCCTGGGCCAGCAGGACCAAAGGGGGAGCGGGTGAGTCATCCGCATGACTCATTCTATTTCTCCTAACATTATCAAATGTTCGGACTGATTTACTGGAAATCCTTCATTGCAGGGTGAAAGGGAGAATCAGGATTACCAGGACTAGTAGGACCACAAGGCAGCCCTGTAAGTTGCTTTGAACACTCCAAACAGGTCTAATTAAAAAATAAAATTACAGAAAAATCGATAGTTATGACAAAATGAATGCTGACTTTGTCTAAACTTCAAAATGGAATCACTAAATTTACTATAAATTCCATTTTGCTAAAATAATTTTTATAACCATATAACTATTTAACTTCTTAATGCCATATGTTGGTAATTGGCAAACAAACCACTAAATCCAGGACTTCCTTAATTTAGCATCAACTTGAATGGAAAAAACACAGAATATTTCTTATTACTGGAAATAAAGTCAGGCATGAAGGGTTAATAAAAACTAATATGATAACAGTTACATAAGAGCGTAACAGAGTCATTCTTATTATTTTTATCTACTTCATTCATAGTAGTACACCAACACTTTCTAACATAATGTACAAACACTTGTGAGCCAAATGTTGAGGTTGAGAAAGTTACAGTATATTTTCCCCATTGACTGTATAAGAGAACTGGACTGAGTTAGTGAGTGAGCGAGTGTCACGTCATTCATAAAAAATGTTTTACTTCAGCTCCAACCAGATGAAGTCAATTCAGTCGCCATTTTTTGCAATATGGATGTCATCATGTTGGAGGCAGAAGACGTCATCAGCAGCGATTGGTCCTAATTGGTCTCAAAAACATCGTTTTTTTTTTTTTTATTTTGAATAAAAACTGCATAATCATAATTAAACGACGAAAACCATTGTAATTTTGAACATTCTGTCTATTTTATTTGTTCTTTTAATTCTGATGCCAGGCCATAACATCGTTACTTGTCTGTATTTTTAGGGATTACTTGGACCCAAAGGAAACCGGGTAAGACGCTACCCACAGCACAAAGACAGACATAATTCTGCAGATGAAAAATGTAGAAATGTTTTATATCAGCCATGACTTTTAGCAGCTAATATGTTGTAGATGTCGACAGTTGTCCCACAGGTCAGGTTAGTGTTCAGGTCATTGTTTCATCTGCCCTGTGGGGTGACCCAAGCAGACTTGGTTCAGCTTCAAAGATGCTCTCAAGGCACAGAATTAAGGAGATGCACATCACAAACAGATCTTCTCTTTGATATTATGCATGAATAGGAATACATCATGTTAA
Source organism: Oryzias celebensis (assembly GCA_014656515.1). Classification (NCBI taxonomy): domain Eukaryota; kingdom Metazoa; phylum Chordata; class Actinopteri; order Beloniformes; family Adrianichthyidae; genus Oryzias; species Oryzias celebensis. The sequence continues at coordinate 99,533 of BNCR01000112.1, read as the reverse complement.
AATGTGTTTTGCCTTTTTTATTGGGCAAATGATTTGTTTTGCAGTGGCTTTGCTGAGATGGCCATTAAAAGCCATGAATATTTGTGATAATGCTCCACCTTTAATACTTCAATGAAAATGGAAATCATGCTGTTTATTCAAAATAAACGGGATTTTTTTTCAGTCATGGTAGAAGTCATGACTTCTCAGAGCAGTTTTTGTTTTAATATGATGTCTTTTCTAGATATTAACTGTACATTTAACACCAAACCAAGTTAATCAACATCATAATATTCTTATGAAATCAAGTGGATAAAAAAAGAGACCAAAGATACTAAATATTTTTAAAACCGGGACTAAAAATGAAAAGCCCTGCAAAACAATGTCAAATGTTCCTATTCTCCAGGTTTTTGTGAATTAGAAATGTGTTGTAATGTGCATACACCTTTCCCCTTAGAGAATGTTTGTCTTCATCCCATTAACCTGTGACACTTTTAATATTTCCTCTCCCATCTATTAAGCCATCCTTTTTCATGAGCGCTCTCTCGGCACATTCAACTTGGTTCAATCTGACACCATCAGACAGCGTCCAGTTGAAAGTGCTGAAGTCAAAGCTGTACGGTAGTGTTGGTGTTTTCACTCTGTCCTGTCTTCTCTGTTTCCGCAGGTCTTCCTATTCCCTTTTCCCTCCCTCCACCTTGTTCTGTGGCCTGTGGCTCTTTTTTTGGAGGGGTTGCCCTCTCTCCCTCTTACAAACCTTGTCCTCCTCCTTCTCCTGCATTCTAATGTAGACCTGCCTTAATTATTTTCCCTTTTACCACTCCCTTTGTACTAAACACTGCCTTTCCCTGCAAGTCCCTCAACTCTTCCCCCTACATATATTAGATTGGCAAGCAGCCTCAAATTGTACTGTAAATCTTTAAAATGGTGTGTAATTTTTCAGTTTGGAACCTTACAATATTTGACGTTGGTGAACTAAGGTTCTGTTAAATAACCTGTAAACTGCAGCGTTTGGATTCATTTTTGACTTTTGCCTCTTAGTCTTATATTCTTTTGGTTTCCCAAAACAATGTTATTCTTTTTTGTCAAACTAGAAACTAAAGTAGGAGCAGAGGGATTTTAGTTAAACAGTTTGTTATAATGTACATGTGGAACTATTTTTTTTGTTTCTTTTTGTGGAAATCAGGCTTGAAGAGGTGAACATAATCCTTTGGTTTCAATAATTAACGGCATTGTAGTGCTACAACTATGTAATATTTCTGTTCACACAAATTGATCAAACGTAAAGAAAGACAAAAAAGCAGACGAGATGCTGTTTGAAAAAGTTTGTAGGTTGACGTAGAAAATACACAGGCTGGGCCACAGAAGAGGACCTGGCTGCAGACATCAACATCCATCACCGGAAGACCTCGACCTGAACCGGAACTCTCCCCACGTCACTAAAAAAACAAAACTTTATTTCTTACTAGGGACCTTAACAATTAAGTTTTTTTTTTCTGCTTTAAGCTTTTATAAAATATTTTTTTGCAGTTCGAAACACTTTTGGATTAGGGTTTGGATCAATTTTATCATTTCAACTTCTGCCCAATGATGTCAGGCGCCATCTTGTCTGAAGCCAGGTCCCTCTCAGGCCACAAGCTCCCTGCTCTGCTCCATTCTGATGCAGACAAATAGATTCATGTATGTCTTTGTTTTCCTCGTCTGAGCTGGAATCTGGATCAGAACTGTATGGCTGGATAACTCTGATATGACTCAATATTTCTGTTGCATCGTTAATGCTAGGTTAGAGTTGTGAGGAGCTGTTAGCCAGCAGGAGAGAATGTGAACACAGAGATGATGGGAAGTGGGAGGGGCTTACTGTCCACCAACAGTCCCATCCACATCTCAAAGGCAAATTTGTAATAAACTCTGTGCAGAAACTATGTCCTCGAAAACAACACAGATTTCTAAATATGGCTAAAAAGAATCATAATTGAAAGACCACTGGGAACACTTTGAAAATCGATTAAAAGATGAGCTGATGGTCTTGGAGTTAGAGTAACACTATTTTAGGTGAGAATTTGGATCAAATCTGGAAAGTGATGATTATGAATTAAAGTATTTGATGATTCTGCATATAGTTTAATGCCTAAATTATTTAATAAAGGGAACAATTCAATTTAAAAAGCTGCTTGTCGTAGCGTTTTAGTCAAATATTCGTAATATACTTAAACATTCTTGGTACAGCTCAGCAATTTACAGGTTACTTGATGAGAAACAATCTTCACCAACTCCCCTAACCGTTGACTTTTTCTACCTAACTCCCTCTACTAACCTTCCCTTTCCACCATATTGATGTTCACGACCACATTCTTTTTCACTTTTATTAGTGGTGGGAAATAAGTTTAAAGCATAAAATACTTTTTTATAAACCTGTCTAAATTACTTAATTAATTGTTGAAAAATAGATGAACATTGTATGAGAACAATATTGTCCAGTTCACGGAGGAGGATCCATTACTTTTAGAATTAAAGCTATTCCATTTTTTGATGCGCTGTTGTTTGCAGGGGGAGAGGGGCAAGAAAGGCGGCAGGGGGGCCAAAGGGGATAAGGGAGACCAAGGAGCACCTGGATTAGATGCCCCTTGTCCGTTGGTATGTCAGTGGTTTAATGTAGGAGACCAAGAGTTAAAGGGAAGGAATACTTTGACCGCAAACAATAAAAGCAGAGTATTGGCTTCCTTTTGGCTCTGGTGTCTACTGTTCTTTATAAACCTACGGCAGAGCTTTTGGTTGATCCATCAAAAGAACAAAAAGTATTTTTGGGATAAAATAAAAAGTCCCAGTATTAACATTTTTTAAGGGGGGCTATGTTAATAAAAGCGGTAAACAATCAGCCATTTCTCTGCTTTAGGTGCCTCTTTTTTTCACAGGGAAGTGAGCGACAGGAACCAGACAGCCACTTCAAATAAGCTTCAAGGGTTTTTTCCTCATTTTTTTAACACCTTTCCTGCACTTTAATAGATAGTAGATCCCACATCCATATAAAAGTTGGTAGACACTCTTTGCTTCTTTCAAAAAAATGTTGGTCCAAGCCTAAAAAAAACCTAAAAAAGAATTTGATGTAAGTGGTTTGGTTTGATAGACTGACTCCAAACAAAAACAAAGGGAAACTACCACCTCTGTGAGCATGGTTCCTGTTGGTCCCAGGTTACCTGCATGCTTAGGAAACCTGCCACATGCTCATCAGCTGGAGAGCTATGGACTTGTCCCAGTCATCGAGCAGTGAAGGAAGCTCTGCTGCTCAGGATCTGCAGAAATAGACTGTAAACAGCTGATTTCATAAACAGGGTGTCCATGGCTTAAAAGGGGTGAAAGGTGAACCAGGCGTTCCTGGCCTGGATGGGCTGGATGCCCCGTGCGCTGTGGTATGGTGCCCTTTCCCTTCACTTTTTCCAGCATGTCTGTTTTGCCCCTAACTAAAATAACATATTTTACTAAGTTGCTGTAGCTAAAATAAAATGCCCACAAGTACATGTGAGTTTACACAAGTGTTTGGCAGTTACAACCTCTGCTGAAAACAATAAAAGCCAGATGTTTTCCATCCTGTTCTCTCAGGGATTAAAGATCATCCCGTCACAAATCCTGTACACACTTAACTAATAACACAACATTTTATGCTAGATTTAGATTGTTTTACTTTCTTATACAAACTAAATAATAATTATTAACTTACACATTAAAACTTAGTACATCAGATACATTACAGTGTTCCGTCGATATGTCGTGGTTCACCTTTCATGGAATTCTTTCAGTGCAATTTTGCATGTTTTTTTTGTTGATTTTTTTACCCAAACACAGTGCACTGTGTACTGCATCCTGATTGGCTGTAGACCTTGTCATTAGTTTCCTCTGCTTCATGTCTCCTGTACAGAATGCCTTTAGTTTATGACATTTAGATAAAACTTCAATCACAATCAGGTTCTTGTTTTCATTCTATAATCCTGAGCTTATTTTTACTATGAAGATTTGAACGTTGAGAATTTAAACAAAAGAGAAAACTGTGAACATGTTCATTTCTGTCTAAGAAAATAGTATAAAGTGTGTAGAGAGGAGTTGTACAGCCTTAAAACATCTGTAATCCTATGGGATTACACCTACTCTGGTTGTTTTTAGAACATTACCCCCCCAATAAACGAGGGAACCAGACTCCTTAAATCCTATTTAGGATGCCTCTGTTACATGAAGCAACACCTTTCCCCCATCGTCAAGGTGTAAAATCAAGGAAAAAAACCAAACATTAACATTAACCATCATATGGTTACACTTGCATTTGGTTTTAAGACTAAGGCTGTGGGCACACAAAGGCAAAAGGTTTCATATTTTTGTCAATTTTTTTTTTTGCACTGGACTTTATCACCTTTTTTAACTAGAAATGAGCTGAAATCTTTCTAAATTATGATTCAAAGAATTGTTGTTATCTTCTTAAGTCAGAGACACTAATTATACCACGACCTGTGGCGTACACAGTCTGGGAACATTTGGTTCGCTTAAAGTGAACCAGACTTTTCACCCCAATTATCCTCAACAAATGTTCAGTCTGAATACAGCCAAGCGGACCCTGATTTGGTACCAGGAACCGCTCTCTGACCCATCTTTCGAGGTGATCTCGGTTCGTTTCCAATTGAACTGAGCTGCAGTTTGCTTTGAGTTACCTAAGTCTGAATAGGCTCCGTTGTTGAAGCAGAAAAAGCGACCCAAATAGCCACAATAGCAGGTCATTACAAGATGTAAGCGAGTAGGAGCGGCACTGAGACACATGGACACATTGAAATGTGGTTGGATGAATGTAGGCTCATTGAAACCGTTTTTAACGTGATACACATTGCCTCTCACGCAACAATCAATGTGTCATAAACACTTGTAAAAACGTAACAGCCTTTCAGCATGCCTCAGCCGTACCAAAGAGATAATATTTTACTAAAAGGCTCAGTAAACTTTAGCTTTGTAAGAAACTGCCTCTATTGGGATGATTTTGGAAAGTTCTAATGTGTCATCTGCTTAGACTGTTTTCTTGTCATTTCCAATGTTCACAACTTGAGTAAAATTCCAAAGTCCCAACAGAAGCTCTTTCATTTGTTACAAACACAAAAATATTTTATTGGAATTTTATGTGAAAGACCAACACAAAGTGACACACACTTGTGAAGTGGAAAGAAAGTTTTACAAGAGTTCTTTTTTCTTTACAAATAAAACACTGAAAAGTCCAGTAGGCAAAAGTGTTCACCCCCCCTAAAACAGATGTTTTAAGTGGAACCCCTTTCGCTGCAGTTCCAGCTGCAAGTCTTTAGCAGCTTTGAACATCTAGAGACTGAAATCTTTCCCATTCTTCCTCACAAAACAATTCAAGCTGAGTCAGATTAGATGGACAGTGTTTGTTGGTCTGAGAATGGGTCTCCCTCTGCCAAATTACCTGTGCAAGACTGTGGTGACCCCTGACAGGTGGACAATAAACTAAGCTGTTGATGATATCTAATAGCCATCATCACTTCAAAACAAGCATAGATCACGTGCAGAGTATGCCCTTGGTCTATACTTATTCTGCCATGGCTTAAGCATGTTTTCTAGAGTTGATGTCACAGACAACAGAAAACATGGTGATTTATCACATGAAAAGATAGATGCCAGACTTTCTTTAAGAACTGCAACCTTTAAACTTTTAAAGGAGGATTCAAGCATCTATGTGTGGTGCTTATTCTCTTCTCCCCATTGCATTAATTTTATGGCATGCTGAATCAATAAATCAATCAATCAATCAATCAATCAATCAATCAATCAATCATTAAAACATGCACAGTTTCTATGGCATCCTCAATCAACCAATCAGTCAATCAATCAACCAATCACAGTACATGTACAGCACCTTTCATCAACATTTGTAGAACACAAGGTGATTGACACCAGAAACATGAACATAGGTTAGAACAACAAAAAGTTATGAAACACCACAGATTAAAAGACTCACTCCAATAAAAAATGTGCTTTTAGTGCTTTTAATATTTTCTTGTAGCATTTTTCTCATGTTGGAGGACAGATATAAAATAATTTAAGATTAAAACTGCATTTCTGAATCTGTTGACAGACTTCTTTGGAAGACCAGATAAAAGAGCATTACAAAAGTCGGGTCTACAAGTGATAAATGCATGGTCTCTGCAGTGATTTTTTTTAAGAGAAAGTCTGATTGGAAATGTTTTTCGTAGAAAAACAAAACACAGTCTTATTTGTGAGATGTGATTTTTTTAAAGGTCAAAGAAAACTCCAAGGTTGCTTTCTTCCAGGTTTTTACCTACATTTATACCAAAGTTATAAAGTATGAGTGTTTTCTTTCCTTATTTAAATACTGCTGTTTGCTGTTATTTTTTGTGCAGTGGCTCTCAGTGAATTTGTCCCAATTGCTTTCAGAAAGCAATGTTTTAAGAATTGAGGGTCACCTCTTACCTAGTAATGTTATTCCGTGTGTCTAGTATGCTTTCACGAATGAAATATGGGGGAAAATGAAGTCATATTTGGATAAAAAAACGTCTACTTTCAAAACCCTTCGGCCAAAGAATGTTTTGTCAGTCAATAGTGTGTCAGTTCAGTGTGTTATTAAAAAAATGTTAAATTCTGTAGTGTTTTGCATGATTCAGCATGCGTTAAAGAATTTTGCTATTTGAATTAAATATCTTTTTTTCTGTTGTTCTAGGGAGACGATGGCTTACCCGTACCAGGATGTTGGAATAAAGTAAGTCGTGCTGTTGCTAAAAGTAGACACCCTAACATCAGTGTTCTTACTAACCTTTAATGTTTTGCCGTTTGCTTTCTCTTTGCAGTGACGATAACTTTGGAATGGATTGTGTGATTGTACATAAAATATTTATTTTTTTACTTGTCTTTTTCTGATCTATGTAAACTTTTTGCTTAAAACGTTGTGTACAGATTGTTTATTTTATTACAAATAGTGATTACTTAATGGGATTTCTTTAACAGGTATGCATTATTTTAATAAGATTAAACTAATAAAATGATTAAGTTGATACATATGCATGATATTTGTGCATTATGGAAATGGATAATGCTTATTAACTTATTGCATTATGTTGTTTTGTGATCTAAGACCATGCTGCACTGAGTTGTGAAGCTGGAAACTGTATTTGTATTTAAAAGACCTTAGCTGAACTCTCCTCTTGATGATAAAGTGTTAAAAATAACGATAGTCTCCTCATTTCAGCTTAATGATGCAGCAAACAAACAAGGCAGCCATGCAAATGAAAAATAAGTTGATTGTTTGGTGATAATATTAAGAATCCTGATGATAATTAAAAGATGTTTTAGATTAGATATCAGTTATGACCACAAGACCAGATTGTGCCGAGACATGTTGATGGTCTAGATGGTTTTCAACTATGCAAATGTTCTACTTGTCCCACAAATCCAAATTAACCATATTGTACACACTATAAGGTGCACTTGAAAGCTTTAATTAAAACAAACAAACAAACAAAAAAAAACAGTCTGCCTAATTATCTGCAGCATTTTTTATGGATTTAATATATAGGGATTAAATATTATGTAATATACATGGTTGGGTATTATTGTGATTATGCCAAGGTTGGGAGTGAGCTTCACATACATGTTATAGCGCACTGTTTTAGCTGTCAAGAAGGTTGGATGTTATTGTTAATACGGTATGCTAATGTGACAAGCATGTAGCTGTGTTGGACTGGGTTTTTTTACTTGTTCCAAACAAGGTTGGGAGTCACAGTTATTGTAAATAAGCTAAGGTGGCTAATGTTTCTAACATGGCTAACGTGTAGCGTGTTACAAACAAGTGCTAGAGTTACTGTGAACGCAGGTAATAAAGTCAGGCTCACTGACAGACTGATCTCTGACTCTTTTGTGTCACCTTTTTAGTGTTTAATGGATATATATCACAAAATAGACCTTTCATTGACGTTGTGCCTTATAATCTGGTGGGCCCTGTAGCACGGAAAATCCAGTACATTTTGTCTTGTGTATATGCAGTTTGAAAAAACTGAACATATAACTTTAGAAAATGTAAGTTCAAACTACAAAATCTAATGATAAGAAGGCACAGTTTTGGTCAAGGTTAGTGTGGTGTAGTTGCTGTGCTGGCACAGCATGCAGACTTTGATAAATTACACAGAAAGCTACAGTGTGTGATTGATTGTTTCTGGCGTATTTGTGGGTCGAATATTTACTCTAGTTCCATGTATTAAATTTAACAAACAATTATATTCATACAAATCTAAAATATTTATCAGGGATCTTAGTTTTTTATCTTTATGAAAATAAATGAACGATGAAACAACATTCCAGAAAACAAGTAGCTTTGTTGTAGAAGGGAGCCCCCTACTGGCCACACAAGCATTACAGGAGAAATCTGCTAACACTGGTTTCATGGAGGAGGGCATCAGCTAAGATCTTATCACCATAACATAAAGAACAACACCCTGAAAAGATTTAGCTGTACAGCAGAAATGAAATGGCTTTGACTATACGTTTTCCTAAGAATTCCTGTTCACTGTAAATAGTTAAGTGTGTGTGTTGATGTGCAGCACTTTCCTTCTTCATGACAGACTAATTTTCTTGTACTTAGTTTGTAAACTGTTTATCCTGTAATCTAAAGCTCCGCCAACATCCTCAGAGAAAGTTTTCTGCTCATTTCTGCATGCTGCCGAGGATCCTTTGACAAAAGATGAAGACTTTAAATAGAAATGGGACTTTTTTTTTCATTAAATCTTTACAACTACAAGCCTGCAACAATGATGCTCAATAATCTCAATTTTTAACTTTACTGAAAAGCTTAGTTAGTATGACACAACAACTATGGCTGGAGTGAAGCTGGGACCATGCATGAAGCTGCTGTGCTTTCATTTGATTTTCCTAAGCATGATATTGGGTTAGGGTCCTTGCTGACAGCTCTTGGTGTCAGACTCACATTTGTTCACACCCTAGACATGAACGTACCTTTAGATTTGTTTGTTTTTTGTTTTTTTTGTCATACTGATGTACATGCAGACATGTAAAACATTTCAGCTGTGTTTAAGGTGACAGTTAAAATTAAAAGAACATTTCTGAATATTCTGGACTTTTCAGTTGGATTTTTGGCATCTTAGGAGATTTAATTTTAAACCAGTAAATAATCAGATAAAACCATAAACACAGAAATAAAACAAAAATGCCAAGGCTACTTAAGATGAAATGGCTGTAAAATTATTTTTACGCAGCAGATTGAGTTAATGCTCCCAAACAAGTCTCCAGAGGGATTTGATCATTCACATCATTTTTCTGGTTGCTTTTGTAAACTCATTCTGAGGCATCAGTTTTGTGCATCTTTTTTATGCATCTGTTGAAGCCGGACACAATCCAAAAAAGGACATTTGCGATCACTAAAGGGGGTTCTGAACAAAGCTTTATTTTTACATGTATAATAATCTGTGATGATATTAAGTGCAAGCCAGAATCAGCTTTGATTTAGAGAAAGACATCAACTTACTTCCCCTATAAAATTGACCGTAGATTGGAATGAGGAATCCAAAAGGAAAACCAACGTTTCCTCTTAATAAGGGTCAATAGAACAGTAGTTTTGTAGAGGTTAGACCATAGCTAAGTTTAAAGTCAAGTTCAGCCTCTAACACTGAAGGAGACCTGGTTCTAGTCTATCAAGACTCTAGATCGCCCGGAACAGTCTAGATTCTAGACTATCTATTAAAGGTTGTTTCTAATACCCACTGAGATACAGCATAGTAGATACTAACGTTTCGTTAACATCTCACTTAATTTGTGATATACAGATTTTGAATGATATGCAAATGTAACCAAAAGAGCAGATTCTTGGACCAGCAAGGATTTTATTTAACAAATCTGTCCTAATTCAGCCCCTGAGTCTCCATCAATCCAATCACTCTTATATTTGCTTTGTTCTAGTTGGTCCCTGGGGACCCTGGAATCCCACCTACCATTGATATATACAACACTTTTTATACAGTATAACAAGGATTTTGACATTTCAATTCATTGTAAAGCCATGAGCTGCGCAACCTGCCCCTGCCCCCACCACCATAACCTTTTGACAGGGCCTCATTGGCTGAGTGGCTACTACCCTCTCCCACTGTTCCTCTGCCACCCTGGTCAGAGCTGCCGGTGACAAATTCATGAAAAAAAAAAGAAACGTTATTTCCATAGCAACCATGTTATTTTTGGGTGTCCTGGTTGTTATACACATTTCAATGTTATTTTTTAGAAAAATCAACCAAAGTGAACTTTTGGGTTTCCATGGCAACAGAGGTTTTTTTTTGTCAACCACACCCACATTCCTAATATGTACATATCATATGTATCTTTTTAATCAGCTTGAGCCAATTATTCATGGATTACATTTTAACAATATTCCAGTAATATTAAATATTATCAAGCAACAGCGGAACGCCAATTTTACGAGCTCGCCACAATATCGCTGTTTAAATATCTACTTTCTTTAAAATCAATATTTTCTCCCAAGTAACTTCCCAATGATGCTTGAGGCCACAGATTCAAATCCCTAGGAGGTGTTTAAATTTGTAGGTGGTACCAAAGGTTTTTTTCTGTCTGACGTCAAATGTCAGCAAAACTTTGGTTGTAGACTTAACCTGGTAGCATGTGGGTAAAATTTTGTGAAGATCAATTGAACATAAATTTTCTTCTTCTGCCTTGTGAAAAAATTTCACTTTGCCACAAATTGGCCGCCAAGCCATAAGTCCTGGAGCCATCCCATAATCATTTCCGCGACACGTTTGCTTTGATTTTGTTGTGCGTTTTGATCTTTTCTTTTCGAGCCCCATAAGAGATTTTGGAGAAAGGCGATTAATGCCCAAATTTCATTCACCGACTACAAGTTGTGTGCACATATTTGGCGAGTTTTTAAGTATGTGACGGGGGCAAGACGCTGATTGATAATGGTACAAACATCAACAAAATGAATGAACCTCTTATTTATTTTCACAGGGCAAAAAACTAAGCTAAGAGCTCAATGAAATGTAGGTAAATTATTTAATGTCCTCCTATTATGTGTCTATTAAATAGAGAAAATCTGTTCCAAAAATCAGCATTTGTGTTTTAGAAGCAGATCATAAGATAGACCTACATTTTAGCCTCGCTGTAACTACAAGCTGAACTGTCGACATCCATCATGTGTCTTGTTTATAGTCATGATTAAGGTGTTGTAAAAAGTGGATCATGCTGAGAATTATTTTGAAAATATCCAAGAGTCATCACAGACCAAAAGAAAAGTGCTCAAAATATTCAAAAAGGTTGCAAGTGAGTAAAATAAAGTGGACAAAAATGAAGCCTTTTAGCTACAAATAATGAAAAACCTGCTTGGAATGGATTCCCTTTCTTGCGCCTTTAGTTTTACTTCTCAGAACAACAGTGTTTTTGCTCATAGAAAGTGTTCTCACTCATGTTTTCATAGGGTCAGCATCCATTCCAGCTGGCTAAGAAGTAGCTCCACCAAGCATCTTTCTGTAAAGCCACTGAGAGGGAAGTTGAAGGAATCTGCTGGCGCCTTAGAGCTGTTACCCAAACCTGGAGTTGGCCTTTCAGTGTTCTTTAGGAGGATGGACTCAAGACTTGTATTGTTTGAGTCTCTTTAGGGGCATTGTGCACATTACTTACAGGAAGGATAGAGGTTTGTGTTCATCCTGCAGCTCATCATCTCAGACTCTGTGGATAGGAGTCAAGGATACGCTCCATCAGTGGCCTTTGTCATTTGCCTATGCTTAGAGTGATTTTTTTTTCTCTGTGGTAGCAAAATCAAAGCATGGACACTCTCACTGGACACTAGTTGTTGTGTTTGAAGTGACATTGTTACTGACACTGTGGTACAGAAATGAGGGAGCAGCTCACAGAGCAGAAGATGCTACGTGTTTCCATAAATAAAAGCAGCAAATATGATTCCTTTTTCATAGAATCTGACCTTTTCAGAAAGATCCCTTTACCTGCTGCTGTGCCATCTGATTTGGATGCAAAAGCTGTAAAGGGAATCCTTTAAAACCAGCATCACAAGTCAGGCCTGGAAACGTTTTTCTTTCTTTTTTTATTTTGTACTGAGGTGTGAAAATACCCCATGATGTATATGTAAGTATTGTACAAAATGAGAGAATAAACATTGTATGTTTAAAAGTAGAACATTGCTGTAAATAATGCATTATAAGGAATGTGCAGAAAAGGGAATCTATTTTGTTTCAGAGCGGCATTTTTTTTATATAATTCACTTTGAGAGCTATTTTAGCCCTTCTGTAAGAGTTTTACAATATTTTGTACAATATTTTTCAATTAAATCTACATTGTTGTCACACAATAAAATACCACACGCAGTATAAGTAACTATGAAAATGGGAGCAAAGCAAATAAAGCAATATCTATTGTTTTGTGCTGCTTTTTCACATCAAATAACTTTTGTTGGTTAAAAAAGTCTAAATTTGAATGAAGAATCAGAAATTCTATTCTTTAGATTTCCTTACATGCAAGAAACAAACTTTCCTGTTTGGTTTTAAATCAAATGTACAAAAGCATTCCTTGTGTCATATGGACAGCTGCCATGCAAACGCAAACCTGACGTGGGTTTTTTATTTCTTCGTAGCTGTCATAGTTTTTTTCCAGCTTTCCACTTTAATAGTATGGCATTGAAGCAAAACAAGGTATAAATGTGTTTTCAAATATTGTTTATATTTAAAATTGAACATATCACAGAAAAGAGAGCTCAAAATGTTAAAACAAACCAAAAAAAAGACATAAACATGAGAACAGAAGGGGAAAAGTAACTCCTTCAGTTGGTTCCTTTTTGTCTTTCGTCCAGGTAAACTGTTGTTTTTTTTTTGCTTTGTGTTTTGTTTTTGTTTATAACATTGCTGTAAACATCAGATGTATGAATTAGCTGAACTACATTGTGTTTAACATGTTTTGTCTCATAAAGTTTCTCCTTCATGTTTTGCTGATAATATCCTTTCACATAGTTTTGCAGTTTTTTGTAGGTTGTTTTGTCAGGTATCAGGTGTGTTTCTCCTATTTTTTCGAACTGCAATTTCACTTCAGTTTTTCTGTTTTTGGTTCCCTGATGTTTGCTGAGTTTTATCCAAAAACCATTCAGGACATTTAGAATGAATGAATGAAACGTCAACATTTCCAAACCTCTTTCTGACAAATATTAGTGACATCATAGATGTTACATATTTATGTCACTTTATCCCTGTTTAAAGTTTTAATGTCAGCAGCTACTTTGAAGTAAGAAGCTGGAAGCTGGAAAGATTTGGAGAAGCATTAGGGCATCCTGAACTGTTTGTATTTTAAATTTATATTTCTGTCTTGCTCAAAAACTTGTTGTCATGGTGGCATTTTCTCAACTTTTCTGCATCTTTATATCGTAAATTACCAAAGTACGGTAATGTTAAGCAGCAACCATCTGTTTTCTTGGGTGGATGTAGATTTAGCAGCAGGTGAAATTCTTCATGCAATGATTTTAAAGGATTCTTTATTTTACTTTACTTTTTCTTCTTTTTGATCATCAAACATATGACCATCTGTTTTTCTTTAAGGCTCATTCATCTGAAGATGAAAAAGTGGACATCACACAAAAACTGCATGCATTTGTGTAGCTTTTATTACCCTCCTCCTTTCCATTTTTGATAAAAGTTTTATTCTGCAAAGGCCACTAATAATCTGTCAGCTGAGTAATGTTTGTGCACCGTTACAGTGATCTGAGGTTGTGTTTTACTGGGTTTCATGTGCAGCAGGTGAGTCAGTCATTACAACTGACATGATGTACGGACTTCATGTTTCTGTCTTTCAGTTTTTATAATCATTGAAAAAGTGCAGCTGTTATTGATTGATTGATTGCCATAAAAACTGACTGTTTGGTCCAAAAAGTAAGAATAAAATAAATGATTTTAAAGATGATTTTTTTGTTTTTGAGTTTTGTCAATTTGATCTTCCATCCAAAGTTCACTGGATTACTAGCTGACCGTCAGTCAGATTTCTTACTAATATTATTAAGGGTCTTCTCCTCTGCAGAGTCTCTCCAATAACCTTTTTCCTTTTCTGTTCTGAATGTTGGCTTAAACTGGTCCTTTCATTGTGTTGCTCCTGCCTTCAAAGTAAACAGATTTTTATTTCACACTTCATAGATTAAGAACTTTGACCTTTCCCACCTACTTCTATACAGTGATAAAAAGCTGTAAAAGCTGCTGTTCTGCACTGGATTTGAATGATTTCATGGACATGGCAGAAGTGACGGCTTCAAATTGAATATGTGTAAGCCAAATCAGATTTTAACACTTATTTAGATCAGTCACATTCCTCTGGAGGCTATTCAAGAAGATAAATGGAATGAGATTGACAGATTATGAGGGGAAAACATTTCCCTAATTTGTCACAAAATGTGTGGAGTTAATGGGAAAATCTAATTGTACTAGGGACTGCGTGATGGTGCAGTGGTTAGCGCTGATTCAGATCCCAGCTCGGTCTTTCCTGTGAGTTTGCATGTTCTCCTCCTCCTTTACTCCATAAACAAAAACAGGGTTCACACATTAGCTGCAGCACACCAAAAGACCTTGACCTTTAATAATCGATCAGCACTTTACGAATTAAATATTACACTGACAGGGAATACGTTCAAGCAGCCTAAGAGAAAAATATCTGAACTCAAAAATTCAGCACCAAAGAGGGGTGAAAGAAAGAGAGACAGACAGACGGACGGACGGACAGACAGACAGACAGACAGACAGACAGACAGACAGACTGATAGATAGACTTTATTCTGGACTTGTAGTCCAGTCTCAGCATGAACACATCATCATAAAACAATACACATACAGTGCCAAAACTACACAAGATGACTAAAAAGATAAATAAAAATACAATAGTAAAACTGACAGAGAGGATTAAAATAGCTGAAAGTACGTTACTTAAAAACACAATAGTAAAAAAGGCACAATTTAAAACAAATTAAAACGGGAGGGTAAGAAGGCAGCTCCTCCAGTGTTTCCAGGTACTTGATCTAAAGTGAATGGCACTAATCCAACCTACAGATGAACTTGAATATGAGGGTGCGCAGTAGAGCATGTAAGATTTTCTGTTGGAGACGAACAGCTCACTTGCACTCATTCATCTAGGCTTTCGTAAGAGCACTCTTAAAGCATCATTGTATTCCACCTGCAGCTTTTTACTATCATAATCAGACAA
This sequence comes from Oryzias celebensis, assembly GCA_014656515.1. Taxonomy (NCBI): domain Eukaryota; kingdom Metazoa; phylum Chordata; class Actinopteri; order Beloniformes; family Adrianichthyidae; genus Oryzias; species Oryzias celebensis. The sequence goes on along the minus strand of BNCR01000112.1, from coordinate 84,296 downwards.
TGACCTGCATTACACTCAATGTCATAATCAATCCATAATCCGAACAGATGTTTAGTAGTTGTTGAAGACCAGCAGTACTTGGACTGAACAGAACTATGTCATCAGCATACATGAGATGATTGATTATGAGCTCTCCAGTGTGACAAGCATTCAGTTGGAGAGATAATTCGTCCAGATACAAGTTAACAAGAATAGGAGAAAGAATGCTCTCACCCACCTCGCCCCATTGCTGATCTTAAAAGCCTCTGAAACCGGGTCACCTCATTTAACCTGCATACTTTGTTGAGTACACCAATATGCAAGAATGTGCACAGCACATTTGGATACACCTCTCTTCTCATTTCTTGTGATTCTCTGTTGAATGCTTCACAGACATCCAGGAAAACAGAGGAAATCTGATTTCTGAATTTAGAGTTCTTCTTTTTCAGAGCATATATGGGCATGTCAGTACCAAGCTTCTCTTTAAATCCAAATTGATTATCTGTTGATCCTAAAAAAATCTGTGATCTTGTCCAACAGGATAATCTCTAAGAGTTTTGAGCTACCAATTTCACCAGCTTTTTTTTCAAGACTGGAATTGTTATGACATCTAACATTAAGTCTGGTAAAAAAAAAAAATAAATAAAAAAAAAGCATGAACAAGAAAAGCTGTGAAACACACAAGTAATGGAAACACCTTAGAACTGGCAAGCTTGATGAGCTCAGTAGAAACCCCATCAAGCCCTGGTGGCCTTGTTATCTGTTTGGTGGTAGCTTGGAAGACCTCCTGCATCGTGATGGTATCACAGGTAACAGCATCATTTATTTTATACCTTCACTCTGGTAAAGAATTCTGCTAAAGTGTTGTCACCATAATTCTATGGCCTCAAGCACCTCTTCCAGCATTTGGGGGAGGAGCACATCGAGGTGTATGAGCCAAGACTTTCAATGTCTCTGGTAGTGCGCCTCCGTGAGGCTTTTCTGTATATGGACACACCTGTAACTTCATCAGCAGACATCTGGGTCTCATCAGACATCCAGACCATCTCATCTAACTCCACTCCATTCACAGAACAAACTTTTTTTTAATTGTGTACAGTCTTTTGTTCTGTAAAGCCCATTGTGTTGTCAAAGAGCAAGTTATGAGAGCTGTTTATCCATTTTGTAAATCAAAGAAAGCTATCTGTTCCTGCAAACTGGGAAATACTAATAGGATTTTCTACTGTCATTTGGTCTCGCGGGAAGAAGACGCACGCTATTTAAAAAAATGTTAAAAAATTCTCTTCTCGCGATCTGCGAGGGGTTTCTTCACAAAGCTCAGATCCTTTACCAGAAGTTGGGGCGCTTGAGGGTCCTGCACAGTACATGTTTCTACCACTGCACTTTTCTGGATCCCTAGTATTTCTCCAGCTTCTCATGTTCCTTCTTGATGTTGATGATGTTCCTGGTTCTGCAACATCCACCACAACAGCTTTCCTCTGTTCTTTGGTTTGCGATTGCCATTCTGTCCGTCTGCATCTAGAAGTCCCACAGGATCTTTGCTCTCTCGTTCTCTACCACTTTAGGAGGGTGTTGCTCATTTTGACCTAGGGCTTTCCGTCCATATTCTGTGGACATGTTCCTGTGCACTTTTCCAGTTCTGGTTCCATGTTTTTCCTGCCAGCATCTTTCACCTTGCAGTCAAGGAATTATTAGAAACGAATATGCTGTAAAATTCTTTATTTGGAAACATTTTTTTTATTGCTGCCTGAAACTAATGTAGTTTTTATTAAGGAATTGCAGGGTAAAGAAACAAATGGGCAATGTGTCAGTGTGTTTGTCTGTAATAACATATCATGTCCACTAGGGGTTGCCAAATGCTTGTAGATCAAGAGCAGCCCCCAGGAAGCCCTCCCAGCGAAAATGTGCATCACTGCGTTGTGATAGGCAACAGCATGAGAAAATATTGAACCCCTGGATGAGATGGAGACTTGTGTCGGGAGTCTTCGACAATCTCTGGAATAACTCAAGACACATCCCTGCTCTGCTGTGTGAGTAAATGGTGTCTGACCCAGGAACTAGATATATTAGATTTTAGAATTGAGATTATTGTGGTAGAATTCAACTATACTGAAATGAGCTATTACAATATTAAATCTTGCTGAAGAACACTTGATATATGACTGTTGTTTTGTTTGTCTTTGGCATGGTAAAGCATAAGAAGGATTAAAAAGAGACAAATATTCTTTCCCTCTTCCAAAATTCTGAATTTAGCTTGAGCTCCATCCCTATGGTGGCCAGCCAGCTCCTGGCCATGGGTAACGGTTCGGTAAAAGTCCCACGGGCTGAGGAGAACAGCTGCCTGCCCTCCATGCATGCAGATGCTCCTCACCTGGACTCTGGCATCCTCAGGTTAGAATAACATCTGATGTTCAGAATTGTTTAGCTGAGTTCGCCAATGGGGTCCAAAAACCAGTTTTTCCTTTAGTTTAAAACTTAACATTAAATTAAGGTGCTTTTACAAACACTGTGTGCATGTTTGACTTGTTCCTTTATGGTAGTACAAAAATCTGTCAGGTTTCAGCACCTTTGGCCATTTTAATTTTGAATGAGTAAAAAACATTCAGGTTTTATCAAAAATGACAGATTGACCATTTTAACCATTCTGATGTGCAGGGGGAGAATAACCTATCTAGAGACCGAACTTGCACGTCGAAATCAAGAGTTTCAAACGCAGGAGCTCCAGCTGCAACGTCTCCAGAAGGAACTAGAGACTAAGGTCTCCCAAATCGAGAAGCTCCAGGATGCAATCCATTACCACAGAAGTCTTGGCCACCCTCCAACCCCTCTGTGTCACCACAGCTGCCGCCGCTTCAGTGCCATCAACCAGGGTCGCTTCCACAAGGTGGCTTTGGAAGTACACCGCCGTCTCAGAGCAAAGGAAGGCGTCTCTGCAGAACCGCCTTCCGACGACTTCCAGAGGCGATTCAGGCCATCAAGCATTTCCACTGTGAGGACTGGCCACAAAAACTCTGAGTAGGTCAAAGGCATGTTTACCAAATCTTACTAAGCCAAAGGCTAAAATCAGATGTATAAAATGAACCAGAATTTTTTATTTACTTTGATTCTTAACACTAAAAACAAGCCATCTGATAAGGGGGTTTTACCTTGCATTATTTTAATGGAAAACAAACCTACAAATATCTGCAAATGTGCATGAATCTATCAATCTATAGATGTAGATATTTAATAAACATATAATGAATATGGATATAGAAAAGGAGGGGAACTGGTTTTGTTGTCCTGTTTTTAACAGATTTTACAGTGACCCTGAAGTGCAAATCACACATTTTAAAAATCACGACAATTAAAAAAGCAAAAATAATAAAAAGCAGAATTGCATTTTAGAAAACAAAACAAATTTCTAGAAACCAAAACGTAAAAAAAAAAAAAAAAAAAAAAAAAAAAAGACTTTCCAAAAAACGAAATGAAATGAAACACAATGATAAACTAGAAAAGGTATTATGGGAGATTGGTGATTGGATGATGATGTTCGTCCATCATTTCAACTGAAAGTTATTCAGCATTAAGCACTACTGGATTTCATTGTTCATTTCATTTCGTTTATTTCATTTTTCTTTTCCTGGAAATTACTTTACTTTTTTCAGATTTTTTTTCTTGGTTTCTGTAATGTAAAATGAAACACTGTTTTTTTTTAAGTATTTGTTTTGCTTTTTTAGTAGTCATAATGATCTTTAAAATGTTTTTTAGTGATTGTTGAGCAAGTGATTTGCACTTCAGGGCCACCGTAGAGTTCCACTATTGTCTTAAATTTACATGGAAAGATTGCAGCACTGGACACATAAATCCCTGGTTTATCACTAAATCATATCTTGAATTCATGTTAATTTAATCTACTCATTAAAAAATAATGAACACAACATGTGTGTTGGAGCACATTTTTCAGTAATATAAGAGAGAATTGGATCGACACTTTTAATTTGATCAACTATTCCTGGCACAAATACAAGTTAAAGGTAATTTAATTGAATGAATAAGTTAATTCACATGGGAGTAAAATGGACAAACACCAAAGCAAACAAAAGATCACATGGATATAAATGCTAAAACTGGGTCATGGTGGACTTCAATCACACAACCCAGGCTTGCCCCGTACTCAAGAACCAATTAGCATGCCTCTTTTTCCTGAATGCAGGGGCAGATCTTCTGTGTGATGTGATAATCAGAGATCCATACAAATACACTCTCAGGAAAATGTGCTGAATTAATTGGAACAGACATTAATTCAATGGCTTGATCACAGGAATCAGCTGAGACATGCTATTTGACAAATGAGCTTAATAAGTCAGAACATGGACATGGACATGCCATGTGGGTTTTAGCAGATCGAAAAGTTACAACCCGAAAAGGTTTTGTGGTTTGTTAAAATAAAAATGATGCCTCATTGTGAACATCCTCTCTATTCTAAACAGTCACCCAACATTTAGTCTTTTCTCATGTCAACATTTTGTTTTTAAATACCCTTTTTAAACTTCATTCTAGTAGTAACGAACCTTTTTCAGGATTTTTGTCTTTGAAGAGGGTTTTTGTATAAAATAATCCCCAGAATTTCCATTAAACTATAGCACAGCTTAGGAACTCCAAAACAAAACTTTTTGGAACAAAGTTTCCCTTGAATGTATCATTCCTGACTTCAACAACCAAAAACTTGAGGCATTGATTTTTTAAAAAATGTTTAGAGTCAAATACAAATAAATTTTGCCTTGATGAACATACCTAATGTTCTTCACTTAATTATTTCATTCTTTTGTCCCAGCACTAAGAGGCTTATCAATGAAGCCATTGTGAGCAATGACTTTTTGAAGAAGCTGGAGCCACAGCACATGAGGGAGATGGTGGACTGCATGTATGAGAAGGTCTACTCTGAAGGACAGCTGGTCATCCAGGAGGGGGAAGCTGGAAACTACCTCTATGTCCTGGCAGGTCAGTAAAACAAAATGAAAGATAAAAATTCTTCATGATGATGTTTCTTCAGATGATTTTTTTGTTAAAAAATTTGTTGGATGTTTACAGTTGATTATGAAGCCAAGTTTTGAGTTGATTCGTCATTGTTTTAACCTCTTAAGACCTGAGCTAATACATTATTTAAGCTCACCTTCTAAACATGTAGTCATAGGGCTCCAGTTAAGCAGAATAAACTACTCTGGTAACATAACCTAAAATGTGACATTCACGCATGTGGACGCCGTGCCTCATACCATGAGGTTGAAGAAAGCTGGAATTTCACCTTTTCTTGTGAGCAGTTATTGTTTTTCAGTGTTAGATTTCAAACTTTCAGAAATCAAACCATTTTTCATGTTGCAAGATTGAACCAGCTCTGGGAGATTTTGGCTTTAAATCAGGGGTGTCAAACATATGCTGTCTCTGCCCCGCCCAAATGGCCCAGTCATGAAGAGATAAAATATAAGCATGTTGGGGAACAAAAAGCATGTTTCTAGCCCATTCCTGTAGCGAGTTATGGATATCTAAAGAAATGACTGCAATGTGCTATTCTGCCACTAGGGAAAAGTAAGACTGGGATGACAAGAGATTCAGAAACAAACAGAATATTACTTCAAGCGCGCCCCCTAGGCAGAAAAGTATTTTTGCGCCCCCCTCACGCGCGCCCGCACACAACCACAAAACCCCCACCAACGTCAGGGACAGAAACAGCGTAACTGCCTGGAATGTGTTGAAATAAAAATATCTTTATTTTAACTCTCAAAACATAAATAATAACCACTTGTGATTATTTTGAATCATATTAAAGAGGCATCTCCAGTGTTCTGATGTCAGTTGTTACAGACGTAAAGAAAAGAAAAAACTAGATCGCCAGTTATTTAGTGTTTTTCAACCAGTTAAGAAAATAGAAAATTAACCAACTATTTGCTGGACTGGAAAACATCAGTTTGCATTCGCTGCAGCCGTGACATCAGTGATGGAGCAGTGAAAGCTGGCTACCTTGTTGCAATCAAGTTGGTGCAAACATCCAAACCATTTTCAGATGATGATCTTTTGAAACAAATGCATGCTGAAGGCTGCAGAAGTCGTGTGCCTTGAAAAGCAATCGACTTTTGCCAACAGATGTCTGCAGATACATCTCTTGGGCAGACTTGGGCAGCCAAATGAAGGACATAATCCCCACATTTATTGATGAAAGCACAGACATCACATATTACACAACTGTGCATATTTATTAGAGGTGTTGATGAGACCATCACAGCAGAGTTTAAATCAGGTTGGTTCATATGATGGACACAACAAGCTGATGTCAGCGCTCTCATTACTGCGCTGGACGATGTGGACTGAACTGGTCACGTGATGTCAGTCTGGCCACTGAAGATGCCTTGTCAATTGTCAGGAAGAATGCAGGTGTTGCCACAAAGTTCTGGCAGCCAACGCAGGAAAAGACTTTTGGACGTTTCATGGGATTTTACACACTTAAATAAAAAGTGTTGCTACACAGGAATTGAATCCTGATATCGATGGCCTGATGAAGGCCAAACCATGCCAAGTTTCAGGAGAGAAAGGAAAGTTTTTTCCAAAATCTTATGTTTACAAATGTTTGCAAGTTTAATTTTTCCTTGATTTACACATTTATATTTTAGACATTTATTTTTTCCAGTTTTCTATCAGGATTGCTTCAATATCAAATGTAAAATAATCAGTCTGTATAAAATTGAATAAATAAATAGATTATTTAAAATTTCATCAGCCTCTGTGAATGAATGTGTAATAATAGCTGAAAACCCCCAGTAGTTTGACTTCCAACTGAGAAAAGAAATAAAAACAAAGCTACAGATAACAAGTTGACCAAAGCTTATTTTTGCTGTTATGTTACTGGTCCGGCCTCCATGTGATCAGACGGGTTGAATGTGGCTCCTGAACCAAAATGAGTTGGATTCACCAAATGGTGAAGAGGGACGGATCAAAGGGGTTACGAACGCACAAATCCTAATTAGCGTTCAAATCAAGAATTATGTATTTGTTTAATTATGTATTAAGTATTTAAATCAATTCGCATGTTAGAATATGTTGTTTCAACCACAAAAAATGTATAGAAATGAGTTTAAAAATGACTTGTGCTTTTTTTCATTTTCTCAACATCTTTATTACTTTGCTCCCATAGAAGGTTTGCTGGAGGTCAGTCAGAACGAAAGACTACTGGGGGAGATGCATCCTGGCACAGCCTTTGGAGAACTGGCCATCTTGTACAATTGTAAAAGAACTGCTACTGTCAAAGGTGAGGAATCATGTAGTGCTCTTGTAGCAACCTACTAAAAACCTAAACTCCGCTGCTCATTTTTATGAGTTTCGATTTTTAACATCTGCTTCTGGAAAATAATGGTGATGGTCCTCCAACTGTTTTCTTTGTTAAAATACAGAATGAGTAGTTGGGTGAAAAACTGACAGTTTAAATAGGAGTCAACACCTGTATGGTGCTAAATGATTTATTCATTCATCATTCATTCATTCATTTTCTGAACCGCTTTATCCCTTTCGGGGTCACGGGGCTGCCGGAGCCTAACCCGGCTACTCATGGGCGAAGGCGGGGGACACCCCTGGACTGGTCGCCAGTCTGTCGCAGGGGCCACACAGTCACACACTCATGCACACTCGCATCCACACCTAGGGGCAATTTAGAGTAACCAATTAACCTATGAAGCATGTTTTTGGATGGTGGGAGGAAGCCGGAGTCCCCGGAGAAAACCCACACATGCACGGGGAGAACATGCAAACTCCACACAGAAAGGTCTCCCATTGGTGACACTGTTTCAAGGCCCCCAGCCAGGACTTGAACCAGGAACCTTCTTGCTGTGAGGCAAGAGCGCTAACCACTGCGCCACCGTGCAGCCTCGCTAAATGATTTATTTATTTTAAACTAATTTCCATTTATATGTTAAAAAACCTTGTTTGAAAATGCCCTGAACTAAGCTCCGGCGTGCTGACAGCGGACTGTTTGGTTAATATCTTCACCATTCTTCAGCTGTGTTACAGTCTCATATCTGGGCCCTGGAACGTCAGACTTTCCAGACCATCATGATGAGGACCACACAGGCCAGACACAAGGAGTACTTCAGTTTTCTGCGCAGGTACCAAAGTACTGGTAGCTGGAAGACAACATGTGATATTAAATGACACAGATATGTATCACTAATCTTTTTATATGCTTTGCAAGAAAATTAGACTTTGAGTCAATCATGCTGATGAACTGTGAGTGAATTATGAACAGACAAAAAAGGATCGCAGAAAATCTGCTGGCCGGGTCACAAGCTCCCTGCTTCATCCCATTCTGATGCATCCACTTGCAGACAAATAGATCCATGTCTTTGTTTTCCTCGTTGGAGCTGGAATCTGGATCAGAATTGTACAGCTGGATTGCTCCAATATTGCGCTGATTTTTTGTTGCACCAGTGATGTTGGCTTCAGCGTGAGAGGGGCTGTAGGCTAGTGGCAGAGAGTGCAAAAGGTGAGGTGAATTTCTAATGAATTCCTGCCGCTTTGCAGAAACTACGTTCTAGAAAATGACACAGGTTCTTAAATTTTGACTAAACATGGCATAGTCAAAATTAAAAGACCACTGGGAAAACAGTTAAAAAGATGATCGGAGTGGGACTTTAATCCAGAATTAGTATTTCAAGCTCTAAAATGACCCTAAAACGAATGATCCGAATTCTCTTCTTTTTGGGATGTGCAAACATGTGTCGGTTTTGTTGTTTTTTTTTTATATAAACCAAAAGAACACTGTAATACCAAAATGAAATAGATAAGGATTCAGTGATGCGTAAAAATGAAACAGTGTGTTACATTTTCGTTTTGAGATCTTTTCCTTTTTAGTGTGTCTCTGCTTAAACAACTGCCTGAAGAGAAACTGGGAAGGATTGTTGATTGTCTGGAATTGGTGAGTCCTTTTCCTGAATCGTTCCATGTAAACAAATCTACACTGCTCAAAAGAATAAAGGGAACACTACAAAAACACATCCTATACCTGGATGAATGAAATATTCTTTTTAAATGCTTTATTCTTGACACAGTTGCATGTGGTGACAACACAACCCCACACAAATTATTAATGGAAAGGAAATCAAGTCAAATTCAAGCGGATGTCAAGACAATCAGATGGTCTCCTGGGGGAGGTGACTCTCCTCTCACTCCTGGACCAAATCAACCACCAACTCCTCAACTCCTGGACAGTCTGTGGTGCAACCTGCCGTTGGTGGATAGACCGAGACATGATGTCCCAGATGTGCTCAACTGCATTCAGGGCTGGGTGACAGGCGGGCCGGTCCGTTACATCAATACTTTTATTGAGCAGAAACTGCTGACACAGTCCAGACACATGAGATCTAGCATTGTCTTGCATTAGGAGGAACTCAGGGCCAATCGCATCAGCATACGGTCTCATAAGGGGTTTGTCGTGTCTGTCACATGTGCTCAGTGTGAACCTGACACTCCCTGATACTGATACTCCCACAACATGTCTGTGAAGAGCACAGGGTAACAGTGGTGAATTTGCCAATCTTGGTGTCTTCTAGCAAATGTCAAATGTGTTGCATGGCGTTGGACTGTAAGCACAACATCCACCTGTGGACGCTGGGCTCTTATGGAGTCTGTTTCTAACAGTCTGAGCAGACACATGTACACTTGTGGTCAGCTAGAGGTGATTTTGAAGGGCTCTGGTAGTGCTCCTCCTGCATTTCCTCTCACAAAGGAGGAGGAAGTGGTCCTGAAGAGACGTCACAGCTTCTGGGGACCGCGTGCAGCAGAGCAAAACTGTTGATAAGGTTTTCTAAATGTAAAAAGACGCATGAGAGTATCATGTTCCGCGGTTTCAAAGAAAAAACATTCTAAGTAAGCAGTTGGACAACAATTCCATCTGACACAACTTTTAATGAGCTGTAACGCTGCAGGACCTCTCTTAGTGCCGGCTGTGCAACGCTCAGCGCAGCTACTTCCATCCAAGCGCATTTCATTTGAAAAAAGTGTTACCATTGCAGTTTTGCGAAATTTGTCCATTTCGATACGCCCCTAAAAACCATCTCCTCCAAGCGCACAAACTTTTTTTCGATAAATGAGTTTAAGTGAGTTTTTTTCTAATTTGTGGCGTTTCCATTAAGGGACTTTATTATCGCAAATCAAATTTCAGAGGTAATGGAAACACGACTACAGTTGCTTCTGAAGTAGACAGCTTGATGACACAGAAGTGTGACTGGCTTGGAGTAACATTGAGTTGTTTAGCTGTTCCCTTTATTTTTTTTGAGAAGCGTATATTAAGTATATAGAAACTGGGCTTTGGTAACACGTCATAATAACTACCCTTTATAGCTAGTTAAGAAGCCATTATCAAACTGTTAGTTATTGAGTTATACATGACTTGCTAAACAATAGTTTACAGTTTTTTAAAGATTTATAAATGTACCATAAAGACAGTTGATAACTAAGAAGCTTTTAGTTAGGAAGTAATAAAGGATCTGTTACCTTCATACAAATGATTTCTAACTGCACCTTATTAATTAGTAATATATCATGAAGAAGCTGTTACTAAATTACTTACTAATGAGTTGTTAAGAATCAGTTAATATTGTATACATGTTACTGGGTCATTTGTTTTGTTTTAGTTGTAGCTTGTCCTCATTAGTAAACTGTTAGTGTTGGAACATTTCCAACTAACCCTAACACTAGTCCTAACCCTACATTTATAAATCCTTAACTAACTGTTAACTGTTATTTTACAAGTCATTTATAACTCAATAACTAATAGTTTAATAATGATTTGTTCGGGTAATTATAAGGTGTTATCTGAGTTGCTTTTGTTACAGGACTATTTTGAGAAAGGGGAGTACATTATTCGAGAGGGTGAAGAGGGCAACACGTTCTTCATCATTGCAAAAGGACAGGTATGATCTTACCTGACAAATGTGTCAAACTGATGAAAAGCACAGTCACCAAGCTTAACAAGCTGCATCTCTATAACATATGAATGAAACCGTGTATTCCCAGTTCCATTTAACACAGCAAAAGGAACTATTAGAAAACAATAACTAGTTTAACCAAGATGAAACAAATCTGCTAACAAATCTCTTTTCCTTTGAATTTTTGATTTAGCTGCATATTCACAAATGAGAATGCTTTTAGTCTTCAATTAAATGTTTTGGTATAACATACCAGTTTACAGTAATTGCTGACATGTTTGGGTTTTGCACAAAAACAATAGAAAGTTGGAGATTTGCAAGCAAAAGTTTTGATTCATTTTGTTTTTTTAAATTTGGAAATACATAATACTGAGGCTTTATTTAGCCTGATCGGTTACTTCATAAGCAGATGTGTTTCCACTGCAATTTGTACATGAAGTTGCTGCTTCATCCTGATGTAATCTCATAAAATGTTATAAAATGTAGGTCACAGTCACACAGAGCTCAGAGGGATTTACTGAACCTCAAGAAATTAAGACCTTAGGAGTCGGTGACTACTTTGGAGAAAGAGCTCTCATCAGGTACAAGTAATCCCTAAAGAAACAGTCTTTTTGAATCAATTACAAGTGTTTGTTTCATTATGGCATAAATACAAATGTTGGGATATTTCTTGGAATTATAGGAAAATCCACAATAGTCACTAAGGTAACTAAAATTTCCCACATAACAAATCCCAGTTTGCTGTAATTCAAAAGAGAGGAAAAACAGTACTATCATTGTAATAAGAAAAAATAGCAAAACTAATGACACAGGTCTGAACGATTCAGTACCCCATCATTTTTTTTCAAAGTAAACTGGAAACATGGGGACATGCTAAGGTATGCTCTCCAAAGTAACATTGTAAGTATATGTCCTTCAAAACCCAGTCAGTATGTCTATATAAACAGTGACAAGTTGTCACTATGTTGTTTGGTAACATGGTATCACACAGAAAGAAAAGACGAGAGTTTCCATTGGATATTCTAGACAAACATGTTAGTTCTAAAGGTCATTGAAGTATTTAGTCTTTACAGCTGCACATAGCCAAGGCACGTTTTATTTTTTATTTTTTGCATAATACATTCAATGAACAAAGATAATTCAAAGTTCTTAAAATAAAACATTAAAAGAAACATTTAACAGAAAAAGTCTTCATGTTATTAAAAATAATATTATTATGGCTGCGACTGGATAATTTTTTTGTGAACAAAACACTTTTTCTTGTGTATGTTCTTATCGCAGTGAGATTGATGAAAGAGTGCTCAGGTTTTTCTAAAGGTTACATTTCTTTTTCCTACTGGATCGCTCCACAGTGAGGATGTTCGCTCTGCCAACATCATTTGCAATGAGAATGACACACAATGCCTGGTGGTGGACAGAGAGTGAGTCACTCAATTATGTGTTTGTGGTCATGTTGTGTACAGCTGAAATCATCCAACGATTTATCATTCAATGATCTATCATCCAATGATTTATCATCCACTACGGAGGGTTCCGTATCCCTCCGCCTTGAGTAGCACTTTAAAAAAACTGTTTTCGGACACCACTTTCACTACAAATGACAGGGATTTGGGGAATGTTCACATAGCGGCACAGACTATTGAAGGATGGAATAAAAAAACACGTTCTGTGGGATTCTTGATCATGAAAAAAAAAACCATGCCTCTGATGTTGGTCAGTTGGCCGGGCAAAAGGTGGAGGCAATCCGGCCCATGGGCCGTAGTTTGGGGACCCCTGCATTAAATCCTGATTGTAAAAGTGGACTGTAAAAGTTCATTTTCAATAGAAGGTATCGTTGAAAAACACAAAACTAAAACTAAATAATGAGCTGTGTTTTAAAGTTTCTGCTTGCATGGTCACTTTCAAACAGAAATTAAATACATTTTTTCTTTCTCTTCTTCTCAATCAGCAATTTCAACCAAATGGTGGGAACTTATGCGGAGCTTCAGACTTCTCTGAAGGAATATGTGGGAGAACTTTCCAGAAGCGATGAGAGGAGAAACTTTGTGTGAGTGCTTTAATGCTGCAAAAAACGTTGTTTATCAATGAAGCAATCTGCTGTAACACACTTGTGCCTCAGAGTGATAATAAAAACCCAAAGTTTATGTTTGTCTCTGGTCTAGTAAAGAAAAGAATTCACAAAATCTCACTCAAAAGCTAGTCCACTCAAACTTGTAAACAAACATTGTCAGAAGACATATTGAAACACTTGATTATTGCTGTAATGTACAATAGTGAATGGGTACTTAAGAGCAATATATCTCTTATATTCTCTTTTAGACCCCAATCTCGGCAGAGTAACTCTCCAGAAACTCAGGAGTTAAGCAGGCTGAAGGAGAGGATCGCTCGCATTCCTGCAAGTCAGCCCTTTCAAGGACTTGAAGTCATAGCAACATTGGGCATGGGAGGATTTGGACGAGTTGAACTGGTGAGATGCAGCAAGCTAGTAACGGTTAAGCCGTCAAGTAGCATTTTCCTCCTTTAAATTAAGTCATTGGAGGTCACTGTGTTGTCTTGGAAAAATCTGAGATCTGGATGAGGAAATACAAAAGCTTGGTCCAGGTTCAAAAAAGGTCTATTAGAACAAAAAGCAAAAAGGTACAAGTCCAGTATGCATCTGAGAACTCCTGGGAAAACTCTGCGCTTAGATAAGAAAACCCACTTTTATAGGGAGGTTCCTGTGAAAGAAGTTTTAAGGAGAATCAGAGGAGAAAGCCTTATCTCTGCAGCTGTACTCAGTCAGGGAGATTTTAAAGACTAGCACATAAATCCTTTTAATAAGCATGAGAATGCAGCTGGAAAAGGAACAAAGATTGTCAGACATTAGATCTTCTTTTTATGAATATAATATGAAATTCCATCACACTTCCACACTTTTTTTTTGCTATAAAAAACAGAAAATTAATTAAACTGGCATCAAAATCACACATAATTCCAACAATAAAAACTGAAAAAAAGATTAAACTGACGGAATAATCAAGCATTAATGTAATAATATAGAAAAAAAAACTGAATAAACTGCAAAACCACATGAAGGAATGAAAAGAGGCAATACAGCGGGTACGGAAAGTATTCAGACCCCCTTAAATTCTCTTTGTTTTTAAAGTTCTTTTTTTCCCTCATTAATGTACACGCAGCATCCCATACTGACAAAAACAAAAAACACAGAATTTTTGCAGATTTATTCAAAAAAAAAATGAAGGAGTGAAGCTGGCCTTCAGCTGGGGGAGGGAGGCCTGCAGCCACCTGAGAACAAATTTCTGACCGTTTTGGAGAGGTTAGCACAATAAGAGAGCACATTACTCTCACACAGGGCTGTATCTGGGGCAGGGGTCTTGAGGGGCCCCACATCCACATAAGGAGAGAAGGCAAACAAGATTTCAAAAGGACTCGTATTAGTTTTTCCCCGTTTTCTCATCCACATGTACATAAGTACAAGAGGAAGAGCTTAAGCCCATGACACACCAGTCTCCTCACAGCAGTTAAGCTGGTTTTTGAGAGTTTCATTTTCCCTTTCCACAGCACCGCCGCTTGCAGGACGATACGCAGTGGTTTCTCATATCTTCAGACGGAGAAAGTTCTATGAAGTCCATCATCACATGTTCGAATTGTCGTGTAGGAGGAAGATGCGCCACCTGTTGTGAATTTTAAACGTGTGAGCCTGGGTTATGAGAGGCACAGGTCACACCCGACTGACAGTACTTTGGTGCATTAGCTGCCAAGCCTTTTGTAGACCAATTTTCAGGAATCATGCCAATCGTCCCTCCTTGTTGACACACAATCGAGACCATGTCTCAGCTTGGCAAAATGAGGAAAAACAGCAGAAGGCAGACAGGGTTTACCATCAGAGCCAAACCAGCCATCAGATGTCACTGTGGAGCCAGCTGAGCGCCACAAACGTTTGTCGTCAGGAGAGGCTAAAGGCTGCAGCGCGGTCAGGGAAGAGATGCAGAAACCTCAGCAACACAGGAAGCTGCTACAGGAAGTGGTTTGCTCGAGCATTTCCTGCATACACAGGGTTAGAAGCATTAGCTTGAGCAGCTTTAGTGGGACGACAGAGGTTTGGACTCTACTGTGCCAACGTCTGAGCACACAGCGAAGCCAGCACTTCAGTACAGGATGAGGTCAGGATTATTCAAAGGAGTGTCCTGTAAATCAGGACGAGGTGTGCATGTGAGATTTATCTCATTCACGCAGTCATGAGGAACCAGCAGTGTCAAAGATGAATAACCTACAATATCACGAGATGCTGTGACAGCCTTCTCAGCTGCTGTGGTGCGAAGGCAACGTGGAAGTCCTGCAGCAACCAGATCCAACTTACAGGGAAAATAGGCCACTAGCCTGAGGGTGCCACCATGATCCTGCAGGAGGACAGAAGTCATGCATTACGTTCATCAACAGTCTGTGTGAATGCTCTGATTGGGTCAGGCGGTTCCAGGAGTCTGTGGTGGTTGTAGGGCTTTCTTAAGAGACACAAAGAATTTGTCAGCTTCCTCTATTTTCTCTTCTTCTTCGTTTGTGGCTTGCTTTCAGGTGACAATTATTCACCCAATGTCCAGGTTTTCCCCCAAAGAAGCAGACACTGGCTGGAGGTTGCGGCTGCAGGGCTGCGGGGCTGCGGAGGGTGGAGGGCTGCAGGGCTACTGGAGTTTGGACAGAGGCGACCCCTGGATCGGGGCTGCATGCTGCAAAAGGGCACGGTGGAGTTCATCACCTTTCTCCTTTTTGTCATTAATTTGCGTCTCCATTTGCCTGGTCTGTTGATGGCGAGCATGACAAAGCATGTCAGCCATGTGGACTGATGAATCTGTCCAGCCTACACAGGAAGTCTTTGTGGCCTCGGCAGGAGATGGGCGGATGTCATCCAGGAAACGGCTTTTCAGCAGGGCCTCATTTGGTGTCATCTGGTCTCCCGGCTGGTTGTGAGGGCATGGCATGCCACTGTAATCATCAAACACAGTCTGGAGATGGACTAAGTGGTCCTCATCCGGCTCACCTTCCATTTGGGTGCAGTTGTTGGCTGTTGTCACAGGTGGTGGGAAAACTGCTCTTGAGAGCAGCGCAGAGTCCATTCAGCCAGTTATGTTACTGGACATCGGCTGCCGAAGCATCAGGCACTGGTGTCATCCATCCTGGAGTGGAGGGCTGGTGGTGCTCAGTGAAACGGTCACGGATGGCCTGTGGCCCCTGCCATCTGCACCATAGGAAGCTGGAGAATCAGTCATTGAGCTTGGTCTGCACCGCGCAGTTTCTTAACAAAAGGTGAGAGGTTTGATAGAGGACTACTCATGCCAGTTCCTCCAGAAGAGTCGACATCAGGTGTAGTTGAGTCCATTCCTCCAGATACACGCATGTCGAGGTCGAGTTCACAGCAGTGCCTGCTGCTGACAGGAGGGGCCGGTCTTACGTCACTGCTGCTGCTCAGAGGAGAATGAGGAGAAGCTGCAGTTGGAGGAGCGAGAGCACCAATACTACAGGGGGTTGGGGGTTAAGTTGGTAGGTCGGAGGGGTGGAGTCCACTGACAGATCGACTCTGGTTCCCTGAAGCCTGCAGAGGAGGATGAAGAGAAGAAGTAGTTTCTGTTTTTCTTTGTTTTTCCTGGTTTGATTTTCATGGCTGTGATATCTTTCTGAACCTGCCTTTTCTCCCTTTTTTTAACATTCATCTTCCCATTTCTGCAAGCGTTGTTCCATTTTCAACGTACACCTCGCTTCCTTTGAATTAACTTCTTTCTTTTCAAACATTTCATCTCTTTTTTTCCTCAATGCTTTTCTCAGTTTTTCTAACTGTTTTTTACTCAGAGATTCACCCTCTGAAAACCCAAGATTGTCACACCAGTAAGATAGAAATTCATAAACATCTGGACCATAATTGTCCTTCATAATATTCATGACAGGAGTATCCTCCTGATCTGGCCTGGTGTCCTTTCCTTCGCTGTTACTCGTGTCTGTCTGTCTGAAGTTGCAGGATTTTTATTTTTTTTTTGCTTTTAGGGATGCACTTTTGCTTTGTCCTTCCTCGCCTGTTTTCTTTTTTTGGGAGGGGGGTTTTCAGCTCACAAATCTGGTTTTGCTTAATTGCTAAACTGACAGATTTCTACAAACGGAAATATTTTTATTCGCCAAGTAAAAATGAGGACGTGAGGCTTGCAAATTTAAAGTAAAAATTATTATTATTATTATTATTATTTTACTTATGGAATTACATTTTCTCACCAGATTCAATCCACAATAAAGTTCAAAGATCCCGTGGTCGATCGGAACAGCGAACTGTGGTCCCCTTCACTCTTAAGCCTGGTACTCTGCAGTCGCCATCAGCGTGTGACTGTGTTTGAAAGGGGCTGTGACTGCAAATGGCTTTGGGCCTTCAAGCAGTGGGGGTTCTGGCACCAATGACGCCCTGGGCGAGCCACACCTCCCGCTCCCTCAGTGCGCCCCCCCCCCCCCCCCCCCCCCCCCCAAGACCCCAACATACAGTTTAAATGTTGAACAAATACTTAATACATGAAGTACAACTAGACATTTGTAAATGTTTACAGCTTATACTAAGAGTAACTCTTATGAGGATAACATCACAGATGTTTGCTTGAGATTTAAAATGTCTTACATTAAAAGGTGTAGAATCATCTCAAGGATGGTCAGAAGAACTGGACAGCACCTGAGTTCAATATATGAGTGTCTCAGCAAAGGGTCTGAATACTTAGGACCATGTGATATTTCAGTTTTTCTTTTTTAATAAATCTGCAAAAGTGTCAAAAATTCTGTGCTTTTTGTCAATAATGATTGCTGTGTGTGCATTAATGGGGAAAAAAATGAACTTCAATGATTTTAGCAAATGGCTGCAATATAACAGAGTGAAAAATGTAAGAGGGTCCAAATATTTTCTGTACCATATGTATATGTACATGTCCTGTATATCCTTTGTATGTCCAGATACAGACTGAAAAAGTTTGACTGCTGTCTTTGCCATCAAAGGGACTCCTGTCAAACAAAAATCCTTAACATGGATTTCACAATTTCACTGCTAAAGCAGCAAAAAACATTGATTTTTATGTTTTTTTTTTTCAAAACAAAAACTATTTTTTTGCATGTATTTTCATTAGGACCGATTATAATGAGAAGTTTAAATATATATGGTTTGATAGTTTGTCTCTGGTGTTTCTCAGGTGAAACTAAAGGATGAGGATACCACGTTTGCATTAAAATGCATTAAAAAGAAGCATGTCGTAGATACCAGACAACAGCAGCACATCTATTCTGAAAAAAAGATCCTTCAACAAACAAGTTCGACATTTATCATCAGGTAGGAACACAGTACAGCGTCACACACTTGGCTATGTCTAAAATGAAAAACAGGCGTTTTAGCAAATTACTTGTGCGCAGTATTGGAACCTCTGACTTGAGCGTTTTTATCCAGTGCAATAGAGTGTAAAGGAAGTCAACAAACAGTACTGCTCCACAGACCTCCTGCTCTCTAAGTTAGAGAAAAGTGGGGGCACACTGAGGTTGGTGTGGCCAAAGATCTGGAAAGAGATTGCTGTTGACCTACATTGAAACTTTTCTCTAAGATTTATCTGGACTTTGACTTTAAAGAACAAAAGACTGGTGTAAGCAATATGTTAAGGAAAGTTCGGCCAAAATGCCCCTTTTCCTTTTACCCAGCTACATTACAGCCTTCACTTATCTTGCCCTCTTTTTTAGCAATAAAATATAATTCAAAAAGTTCAGATTTGTATGCTGTGAAGTTTGACGGTTGAGCTACTTGAATAGTTAGTACCAGCTTTACACTCAGATGTGGCTTTCACACACCTACGTGCGTGACAGCTAATGTGGCTTGTTCATTTTATCTTCTGTCCTTTGTTGTTGTTATTTCAATGGAACCTAATTTCTTTTCCATAGTTTTATATTTCTTAGTGTTTAAGCTTAAAACATTTTCTGACAAATACACAATGTAGCACACTAGTTATATTCCATTCTCATTGTGAATGATATTTTTATTAATTTGGTGAGGATTGTCATGCTCTTTAAATTTTGCCTTTATTCCAGATTATTCCGAACATTTCGTGACAATAAATTCGTGTACATGCTGCTGGAAGTTTGCCTCGGTGGAGAACTGTGGACTGTGCTGCGGGACATGTGAGTGTTTCTTCTTTTACACCACTGGTTTAACATATTGTAGTGTTTAGTATTCATATAACATGGCAGTGGCTACACAGTAAACTGCCTCTTAGGCAAGCTGTCATAGTCGTCATACTGCAGTGGAAAATGTACTAGAACCAAGCCCCTGAAATTCTAGAGGGACGAGGAAGGCTCATTGCTGTTCCTCAGCTATGAAGAAAATGTATCATACATCTGCAAATTATTATAGTTTGATAGCATGGTTAAAAATGTAGTGATACCTTTTGAGCAGCAGCATGCTGGGATATTTCTAAGGTGCTCTACATTTCCCTCTGTATTTCCCTCTGACAAAATCATGCTTTTTGACTGAAATAAGTCATTTAACTATATTTGGTGTGTTTGCCTCTTTAAAATTGAAAAGTGTGTTTTTCCTTCCCTTGTACCTATTCTGCATGTTATTGGGGAAAAAAATGTTAAAATCAAGCTAGAAAATAACTGAAAATAACTTGGTGAGAAAAAGGAAATGTACCTGGATATTGTTGAGTTGCTGTTAACAAGTTAAAGTCTAAAACATGCTTTGTATTTTATAATGCATCTTTCCAACCCTTCAGGAGCTGTTTTGAAGAGCCAGCTGCCAGGTTTTGCATTGGCTGTGTCCTGGAAGCCTTTGATTATCTCCACAGTTTGGGTATAGTCTATAGAGACCTGAAGCCTGAAAATCTTCTGCTGGATGCTGAGGGTTATGTCAAAATGGTGAGCCCTTTATTTCTGTCAGTTAGTTGTTCCTGGATTCAGCTGGACATTTGTGTAGATGTTTGTTTTAAAAACAAAACAAAGCTACAATAAGTGTATAAGTGTCCGTGCTTGTTTGTCTATCAGAGACAGATTCTTTCCAAAAAATTAGAACGTCATAGAAAAGTCTATTCATTTCCATAATTTTATTGAAAAATGATGCTTTCATATAAGATAGATTCAGAGTCCACTGTTTATTAATTTCAATTATGCACTTGTTTAATTGTACATGAACTGGGGTTCTATCTCATACAACCCACAAAACTGTGGAGAAATCACCATTAACTTTTTACATTAAATCAATCAAAAATAAAATATTTGACATGATATGTCAATCTTTAATTCTACAATATGGGCAGGAGCACGGCCCTGCTGGAAGATGAAATCTGAATCTTCGTCCAGATCTTCATCAGAAGGAATCCTAAAATCCTCCAGAACATTCTACTGGACTCTTGCAGTGATTTTGGATTGAAGAAAGAAGAGTTTACCAATGTGAACCAATATTGACTATGAATCGGATCGGCAACCACAAATTATTATATGGATCTAATCCTTGTTAAGATGAGCTGTTACTCCCCTACTTTTTAGGATTTAGATCAGGGTTGACTGAAGACCACTTCACAATTACACAATATTTGATTTTAGGCAGTCTTGAGTGTTTTAGCTGACCTGACCTGCAACGAAGAACAATCTTTCTGACACCAAGCTGCTTATTTTGCTTCTGAATGCTTCGATATTGACAACTTTCCTATTTTGTTTCTGTGCTCTATGTTCAGTGTGGTGCAAACCCTGTCATACTTGTCATCCTCTAAAAGGCAGATTGACGAGACCTTTGATGCCAAATAGAACTAGCAACTCAAATTCATCACCTCTTTTTAAGAACTACCATTAGGCTTGTTTCATTATTTCAAAAAAGAATCATGTGTGACAATAATTGAAACAATATATCTGAATTTAATGAGTTTTCGCTGTGTAAAGTTTGGTATTTCAGAAACCACTGAATTGTTTTCTTTATACAGAAGACAAGAACAGCCAAGCATGCTCATATCATGTCTGTGCATTTTCTCAACATAGCTTGTTATTATGAGATAACAAAACAGTTTTCTCAAGATTATAAATGAAATTAATTCTTGAGAAATTAGGAATTAAGTCGTTGTCTTGAAAACAACTTTTGTTTTGTTAATATAACGGAAAAAAAACTGAAGATCATTGATCACTAAGCTCCAATTGTATGTGTAAAAATATATTATTATTATTTAAAAATATTGTGATAAGTTAATAAACTATAAAAAATCAGCAGATACCATATATTTTATTATTGGAAAGGTACCAACACATGTTCATGTATATGCATCAACAGCTGACTACAAAGGCAGTAAAACAAAAAATAGCACGCTTTACTGTAAGAGATGGAGAAAAGTCACATCACTGTAGCTTCGGAGCAGCATTTTCCTGTGGAATACCCAGAATAGGGTAGTTAAGAAAAACAATCAAATTCCTTTTCATCTGGTATTCTTTTGAACATCTCCCTACTATGAATGTCTGCTTTTTTTCAGGCGGACTTTGGATTTGCAAAACAAATTGGTATTGGAAGAAAAACTTGGACGTTTTGTGGAACTCCAGAATATGTGGCACCAGAAGTTATCCTGAACAAAGGCCACGACTTTGGAGCTGACTGCTGGTCTTTGGGAATCCTGGTTTTTGAACTGCTAACTGGCTAGTAAGTGAATTCTCCAGATTTCTCATTCTGTCCAGTTTTTGCACAAACCCTTTAAGTAGCCCTGAGTAAAAAATATGCAGGAGGAGATTATTGATGTAAAAACAATAATGGATTTTAAAAAGCTCATGACAACCATTATAGAATCTCTGTCTACTTAGTTGCTCCTGTTGCACTAAAGGCCAAACTGATGAAATACAAGTCAAAATCAAGAATTTAAACTGATTAATCTGAATTAAACTGAATAAATCATTGAGTGTATTTTTTTTATTTATTCATGTTTTGAAAACACCTTCTTCTCTCTGATTACACAGATTATGATTAGACTGAATAAAATACTGAAATGTGTATGTAGTAAAAATAGTTGTTTTCTTTGCAGCCCGCCCTTTTCTGGGTCAGACCCTATTAAAATTTACACAATGGTCCTCCATGGCATTGAGAGGGTGGATTTTCCCAAAAAAATAGGAAAACGTCCAGATGATCTAATAAGAAGACTCTGCAAGTATGGTGAACCCCACACTCTTATATGACAGGAGAATAACAGCATTGTCTGTTAAAGATGTCAAACTCTAGTCTTTGAGAGCCACTGCCCCGCCTCTTTTCCAACCATTGCACTTTCCTCACTATAAGGCGTTGTTGAAGCGTTTATGAGAGATGCACTGTGCTCAGTTATCTATCTATATCTATATCTAAATCTAAATATAGATATAGATATAGATATAGATATATTTATATACATATATATCTTTCTTTTTCTTACAGACTGAACCCTGTGGACAGGATGGGAAACAAAAAGAACGGTATTGTGGACATTAAGAAACATAAGTAAGTCATTTTCTGAAGGATTTCTCCTTCTCAAGTTTTGCAACTTTAGATCAGACTTGGCCTACATTTGCTGTTGTTGCAGTTGAACAATTGTTTGATTGAGTAGATGTTAATAATTTTAAAATAAGTACAATTTCCAAATTAAAATATGTAGTCAAAGCATGAATTTAAACCAACTCTAAAAAGTAAAGAAGACCTTATTCAACTTGACACTAATTGATGGAAACGTTATATAGTTGTTCCAATTTTTAAAAAACTGCAAATTTTCTTCTGCAACTATTATTATTATTTTTTTTTAATTTGTTGTCCATAGTAGAACTTTGATCCTACAGTTGTGAATGTATTGCAATCTTTGGGAAATTCTAAAGAATAATGTTAATAAATTAAAAAATATAAACACGCTATAATTTCAAGTTCTAAACTCAAGTGCTCAAGAGTTAAACTTGATAGTCTGCAGATACATTTGTTACATTGTCTTACATTTGTCTGTGTCTCACACGGAAATATTTCCATCTAAGATTGAGTTTGTTTACAGGTGGTTCCAAGGATTTAACTGGGAAGGTTTACGGGGTCGGAAACTTCCATCACCACTGAAAAGAGAGGTGATAGCCACTGACACCCAAACAAATGCTGCCATACATATATATATATATATACACACACACACACATATATATATATATATATATATATATATATATATATATATATATATATATATATATATATATATATATATATATATATATATATATATATATATATATATATATATATATATATATATATACATACATATATATATTGTTCCACTAAAAAACATGGGAGGTTTATAATGTTCATCATAGGGACAGATTGAAACAATAAATCCCAGATATAGTACATTGTATGATTTTTAAAGTGGTTTCCTGCCTCAGGCATCTGGAAATGAAAAATCCAATCTGAAGGGAAACATTATCATTTGAACCCCAGGGTTTCCATTTATTGCATCTGTGGACTTCCCAAGATTCACAAGGATAAAGCTAATCTCAGACTCAAAATCAGAAGCATCAGCTGTGTTACAATCATTTCTAAACACCTGGCCACAATCCTGGAACTATTGGGTGAACAGTCAGATCATCACATCGAGAACTCAGAGCATTTAACCATGAAGATCAGGTAACTGCAGCTGGACACAAATAAAACCTTGGTGTCCTTTAACATGACACAAAGCATCCCCACCACAGACACCTGCATAGCTGTCAGAGGAAGACTGTAGAAAGATGGTACTATGTCCAGTCGAAGCAGTCTCATCCCTGGCTAATCATGTACACCCGTGAACCTGGGCTTCAACATGACTTACTTCAGCTATATGGGGGAATTCTACTAAGAGAAACATGCTTGTGCCTCAAATTCTTGCCAGCTTAGGCAGTGGAGAAGCAAGCCCCTGAGGTACTTCCAGGGAACAGCACCATCTCACCAGTTCAGATTAGGGCTGGGCGATAAAACACTAACAATATAGATCATGATAGAACCTTTTCTCCATAGAAATATGAGTCTTTTGCAATACACTTTTATTTGAAAGAGTCGGAAATTAACATTAGCCAATTGCGAGCATTTTTTCCTCTTTGGAGAGTAAATGTTAGAGGGTGAGTCATGAATTAGTCATCTTTATTATCCCTCTTTCTGGTAATTTATTTTTGGGCCTCTCCTTTGCTGCCATCTGGATGCGAGGAAAACAAACGCATGCGACACCTCTGCGTTTGTTTCATCTGTGTAGCATTTAGCTTAGGCTGATGAAACAGCGAAACGTGGTGATTTTTAACAGGATCCAGTCAGAACTGGAGAATAAAGCTGCTTCACTTAAAGCAGCAACAGACTGATTAATTAAAAGTGTTTATTTGGAGACAGTGCTGTGGTTAGACACTAGTGCTATGATGCTGATGAGCTGTACCGTGTGTCATATATGTGATCACGGACTGGTTTAAAGTTGGACTGTATTTTCACAGACCGGCCTATAAGATGCGGCTGATAAATACAACAATATTAATTCATGGGACATTCATAAAAACTGTATTTTTAAAATAACAGAATTTAATCCACTGTTTAAGTAGTGTCTGTGTAGCACAACAGAGTCAGTGTTACACTGAAAAATGTGCCCTGTCAGATGTTGTTCTCAATCATCCCTCTCTTTTAAAGCTGCAGCTTTAATGTCAATAATATATACAGTGGGTATGGAAATTCATTCATTCATTTTCTGAACCGTTTATCCCTAAAACGGTATGGAAATTCAGACCCCCTTCAATTTTTCACTGTGTTATATTGCAGTCATTTACTAAAATGCAGTCCTTTAAGTTCATTTTTGCCTCATTAATGTACACACAGCCCCCCTTATTGTAAAAAAAACACAGAATAGTTCAAATGTTTGCAGATTAAAAAAGAAAAACTGAAATATCACATGGTCCTAAGTATTCAGACCCTTTGCTGTGACACTCATTATTGAACTCAGGTTCTGTCCATTTCTTTTGACCGTCTTTGAGATGATTCTACACCTTCATTTGAGTCCAGCTGTGTTTGATTCTACTGTTTGGACTTCATAAGCCACACACCTGTCTATGTAAGACCTTACATCTCAGAGCAAATGAGAATCATGAGGTCAAAGGAACTGCCTGAAGAGCTCAGAGACAGAATTGTGGCAAAGCACAGATCTGGCCAAGGTTACAACAAATATCTACTGCACTTAAGGTTCCTAAGATCACAGTGGCCTCCATAATCCTTAAATGAAAGATGTTCGGGACCAGAACCCTTCCTAGAGCTGGCCATCACGCCAAACTGAGCTATAGGTAAAGAGCCCTGGTAAGAGAGGTAAAGAAGAACCCAAAGATTACTGTGGCTCCAGAGATGAAGTCAGGAGATTGCACTGCAACTGCAAATCCATCAAAGTCCTCATCTTCAATGTCTAAATTAAACAGCTGCGTAATTTTGGAATCAGACATCTTGGGTTTGTCTCATCGTTGTTAGTCAGTCTAGCTGACTGTTGAGCAACGATTTTGGCTTTAGTGAAAGCTCAAACAACAGTTAAAGTAGATACTTAAGCTCAGGCATCCACAATACATTCACATATGCAGGCGCTTCCTGCCATTTGCCTGCATGGGAACCTTTCTTTTGAGTCTTAAAGGGGACCTCGTGGAATGTGATTGAACACTAATTCAACAAAGCTGAAGCCCGGTGACTTGTGCAGTCCTGTACAGCAAACAAAGAAAAATCATGCGTAAACTTTGACTGGGTCTCTGCGCAGCGCACGGGCACAATTTTTGAAAATAGTTTAGGCCTTTAAAATGTGCCTTATGGTGAGAAAAAAACGGTATTTTATTCATTTGCATCGTAGCTTACTTAATTCACTCAGACTGGCTTGTGGAGCTGGGATGACTAAATATTCTCCTCTGCCCTGATGGATGAGAGTTGTCTGTCTGTATGAGGCACAGCAATGTACTGAAAATTACATGAGCAGTTCTGGGTCTTATATGTGTGCTTATAGAATACAGTGGTCCTCCACTATAACTGGTTCACCTTTCATTGTCTCCCTGTTTGACAGATTTCTTTCAGGGCATTTTTGCATGTTTTTTTTTTTTTTTTTTTTTTTATACATTGCAGTGTTCTGCACTCTGATTCGCTGTTGACCCTGTCAATCAGTCTCCTCTGAGCTGCTTCACCTGTCCAGAATGTGCGATCTCTGATCGCGATCAGATCTTTGGTTTCATTCCATAAAACTGGACTGTTGTTTCTGTGACAGGTTTGAACTTGAAGAGTGTAAACAAGAGAGAAAAGTGTGAAAATGTTAATGTCTGTCTGAGAAAAATGTGTAGGGATGGGTTTTACAGCTGTGAAACATTTTTACTCCTACTTCACAGATTTCACCCATTGCGGGTTATTTTTTAAAACATATTGCCTGCGATAAACGAGGAAACACTGACATTTTTATAGCTAAAGTTGAGGAAATTGAAAATCTTGTAATGTCATGATCCTAACTGTTGATATTATTTTGCAGCTGAGGGGGCCATGTGATCACAGTAACTTTGATATATTTCCACCTGACACAGAGGAAGCTCCAGATGAGCTGTCTGGCTGGGATAAAGACTTCTGAGGATTGGAATCTGAAAAAAACTGTGGATCTCTGAATTTAAGAGTTCAAGGCTGAACAGTTAACTTACTTAGAGGACATTATGGTGCATGCTCTCTTTGAAGAGTGACTAAATAAAAGAATGTTTCATCCTACATCAGTGCCTCTATTTGCTGGCAGTGGTTTTTTTTCAGCACATTTGACCAGCTCTTCTCTGAGCAACTCTAACTGAATTACAGTTATTTTAATTTTTTAATACTGACTACACAACTAGTTAGTGAGTTCTTCTGAACCAGTTCTGGAGTTCAACCAGTTTTCAAAGGCGACGACGGCTTAAAATGGTCTAGAAAGCTGTGTGTTGATCTGTAATTGATCAGAAAATAAATGTTTTCATAAAACCATTTTTATACGTGAAATGCATTTTAATGGCTCTTGTTTTCCTGATATGTTTAGAGCATTAAAACATTTATGCTTCTTATTTTTTGCCTTTTGGCTGTTCCTTTTAGTCACCTCCATCTCCCCCTCTCTTCTGCATCCTCCTCACATGCATCCCCCCCAGGTCCTTCTTCACTGCAACCATGTACTTCCTCTTTGATTTTGCCCTGGGGTTCCTTCCTGGCAGTTCTTACCTCAGCATGCCCCTTCTCTGGAATGTGTCTAATGCAAAGATCATATCAAACATGGAATGAAACTAAACTATCAATGTGTGGCTTGTTGTCACAGTGTCAAAAATCACATTTTGTTAATTGAACTGAAAATAATGCTAAAATTGCTGCACAGGCAAGATAACCAAAACAATTCTACTTACTAATCTGCTTTGTGCATTTTAATGAATTCAGATAAAGGAGATTTGAAATTGTATTTAGTATAAATTTAGTCATATGTACACGTCTCCTTGTGAGTCCTTTGAGTGGACGATCAACACAATATCATTTTCAAACCATTCCTTATATACATAGATCTATTTGATGTCAAGTGAATCTATAGTTCCACAGTATGTTTAGATGTGGAACAGTTATGGGCATAAAATAACTGCCAATAAAGAAGCACTAGTTTAACAGTTTGACGGGTGGTTTAGTAATATTATAATTTGAAAGAAGAAGTAGTTTTAATCCTCTTATTTGTTAAAAATGTAATTTTGAAAACAATACCAAAGTAATTGAGGGTTTTTAATCCACAATTTCGGCCAATTAAGCTTCAAGGTTCCATTAAGACAGTCAAAATCTAGAGCTTTCAGGCATTAATCGTTGATTTTGCCACATGATTGAACTTTAATGGAGGTGAGTTATGTGAGAAGAGTTCGAATGCAGCAGTACTTTATGAATTTGCAGTAGAAATGATTTTTTCATGAGGTAGAAGAGGATCATTATCACTAGAATAGCAGCTGCTTGGAGCAGAAGACACCAGTCATGATCTCCATCAGCATCCTAACTGTCAGCACGGAGAAAGCTGTGGCCTTCAACAGGATGTCCAGAGTTCTGCTACTCTGTGAAGGTCATATCTCCATCTGGCCAACAGATGTTTTTCTGATGGTAGAAATGGAAGGTTTGTGGACGCCGGCCTCTTGATTACTGCAAACACTGCAAACAAAAATATAATTGACACTTCCATCAGTTTTCTTCAGTCAAAACTCAAGGTCTCCATAAAATGGTTGTCTCTTACTAATAAAAGTGGATAAATCTTTCTTCTCTTCATGTTGGAGAGAGCTACTCATCTGTGCACACAGTGGGACAGGCTGCAGATGAAGCTGCGTTTGTTTGTTCTAATGTGGAAGTGATCCAGAGGTCTGGTTAGAAAAAGAAAAGTCCTCCTTGTGTCTTGGTGTGGATGTTTCCAGTGGAAACCAGACTTTTCTAAAGGTTTGCTTACTCGTCCATGTTTAACAACTCCCTGCCTCTTCCTGAGCTGCATCCTGCAGAGCGTCTGGGTCTTTCTTCAGCAAACAACTCCATACTGCCCAACATGAGGTCTCTCTCTCCTGTGGAAATGAGTTAGTTCTCCAAGTATCTCATGACATCAGGAATTCAATTGAAAATTCTAATAGTCAGACTGAGGCTGTGCAAACATGCTCGGTTACAATTCTTATATGGTCTTCAAAGTGCTCCTATTTACAGAAGATGAGAGAAATTCAGAGTTCATGGTTGAAGTTACCTTCAGAAAGATGAGGAGGAGCTGACCAGGAGGGAGAACTTCCTGAGCGTCTGGTCTTCCCTTCAGGAAATCTGCTGATGAACAAAATGACATGAAAAAACATTGATCCAACCAAAGATGTGAAATATGAAGGGTTTTTAACGTGCCGGTTATTGATGACAGCCCAGACTAAGCACTGTTTTACACGGATGCGGTAAATCCTTGGCTGAAACTGCCTCTCTTTCTGGGTTTCTGCTCCTGTCAGTATTATGGCTTGCGGCCCTTACATTTTTTTCTTGTTTGTATTTGCTTCATTTGTGGTGTTCCTTGTTTTAGTGCAGTGATTATCAAAATTCCTTGTCGCAGAGCGGATCAGCTTGCGACTGAAAAAGGTGAATTGGTACAGAGCTCATTGCTCCCCACCTCTTCCTTTAGGTGATTTCCAGCACTGATTGGTAGGTGTGCGGTGCGTGCCTCCTCCCCATGCTTGCATGTCCACTGGCTGCTGAGGTAATGCCCTGCTGCCCGTTTTTCTGGAACAATCACAAATTATCATTAATACATATTTGACTTGACCCATTTCATCTCTGTATTTTTTTGTACTGATGATCATTTTGGTTACATCAGACAGACATTTGCATTTATGCAACAAATAGAACTCAGTACAGGAATCGCTAATTATATGTGGTTTATGTTTATTGTTGCCTTTAAAAGTTCACCTCCATTTGAATTGTATTTATTTCCCTGGGGCAGTGCAGCTGTTTTTCATCTGTTTCCCCCAAACAGATGTTAAAATTTCTACATGCAAAGATAAGAAAATAAAATAAAAACACAAATGTAAGACAATCAGTTCAAATACCTATTGATAAAAAAATACACAAAAATTAAAAGTGATACAAAATACATAAAAGCATAGATCATACTAAGTGGGAGAGACATTTTAAATTAAACAAAATCTTAAGGACAACTCTAAACTTCCTGTTTTCGTTCATTCTTGCTGCAGATCAGAGTTCACCTTCATGTCAGGCGCCTTTCCCCGCCCCTACCTGGTCTCACTGGATCATCTCAAAACCATGTACTATTTTTCCATAACTCTCAGTTTGGAAGGCTAAATGTAGAAGCTGTAAGGTAGGGTAAGGGTGCGTTCACACTGAGCGTGATTCGCGCAGCAGATTCACATCAGCCGCCTCTCTTTCGCTGCAC
This sequence comes from Oryzias celebensis, assembly GCA_014656515.1. Classification (NCBI taxonomy): domain Eukaryota; kingdom Metazoa; phylum Chordata; class Actinopteri; order Beloniformes; family Adrianichthyidae; genus Oryzias; species Oryzias celebensis. The sequence continues at coordinate 54,442 of BNCR01000112.1, read as the reverse complement.
AGAAAATTCTGTTCTCTTCGCGTAGTCTAGCCAAAAACGTGTTCCTGAAGCTCTTCGCCTGTGTGGGAGGAGCTACCAGCTAATATTTTTAGCCTGATTGCTGCCTGGAGCGGTGTGTATTTCTCTCATTTACAATTCATGGAAAAAACAAATTATGTTTTGATGTTCTAAGGAATCTGGTGCAGCCTAGTAAACTCAAGGAAAATATATTTGACGGGATAGTCATAATAAACCCATAAACCTTTTGAGCCTAAGCTGATATTGGTTGCAGAAAGTTTTTGTTTGAATGTAATCAGAGGCACGATCAGCCATCGGCTGACTAGGCTGCAGTGTTGTTACAGGGTGTGGCCCATTGAGAGTTTGGTGCCAACCTGGACGCCTTCAAAAATTAGGTATGTCAGTGAAGATTACTCTCAGAAAATGACCTCATTTTTACCAAAGCTCTTGAGCTTGCCCTAAATATGAAAGCAGCGCACAGAGAGGCCAGTCAGTTGTGAGTGGTTGGAAATGAGAGTGTCTGATCAGCCAGTGTCCACAAGGTAGAGCAGTGACACAAGAAAAGAAACTTTCAGACGCAAATGGTAAAACTACCCAGCAAATGTGTGCTAGTTCAAGGAAGCCAAATGCCAGAGATTGGTTAAAGGAATTCAGTTTAAACTGGCAGCAGATTAAATCGCTAACTTCACCCATATGTAAATCATTCACGGGGGTTCTAGAGAAATACTCTGAAGTTTTTACAAAAAAGCTAGGAATGCTAAAAGACGTAAAAGCATAGATAGTGGTTAAACTGATGTCCTGCCCAAATTTTGTAAGAGCAGGCCCCTTCCATTTGGCATGAAAGAGCGAGTAGATAGGGAACTTAAAAGACTGGAAGATGCTAACATAATATCTCAGTGAAGCATAGTGAATGGGCAGCACCCATAATGCCCGTACTAAAAAGAGATGGACCACTCTGGTTATGTAGATTTTATAAAGCGTCAGTTAGAGTCATATCCTTTAGAGGAGCTGTTAGCTACCCTGAGTGGTGATAAAATCTTTTCCAAGATAGACTTAGCTGCAGCCTACGAGCAGGTTTTTTATTTGACAATGACTAAAAGAACCATATGAGTACAATAATGATCTGCTTGTCACAGACGATCAGTCAAACCTGCAAAAAGTCTTCCAACAGATGAATGGATAGCATGTGAAATGCTTAAAGTGAGAGTTTGGCAAGAAAACGAAGCTCCGGATCCTACCAATGTCAGCGAGAAACAGGGTTTGTCAGTTATTATGGGAGGTTTGTACCACAGCAAAATCCAGTGTAAGCACCTTTATGCAAACTGCTGCAAGCAAGCGAAACATTGAAATGAGCTTAGGAGCACAACACTGCTTTCTTTAAATGCAAAAAACTACTAGCAAGTGACCAAGTCCCAGCCTATTATGATCTAAATCTACCACTCACTCTGGCCTGTGATGCTTCTGCATATGGTATCGGAGTAACCATCCACCACACAATGATAAGTGGAGCGAAACACCCTGTTGCCTCAACAGGAAGCTTTTTTATTCCATTCAAATGCGGGCTGTTAGTGACTCAAAACGCTAGTGTTAGCAAAATGTTAGCGTTAGCAAAACACTAGCAATGTTATATTCTACTACAAATACTTAAATACTATATGTCACCTCACTTGAGCGACTTGCTTCTGCCATCTTGAAAGGCATTCAAACGCAATGCATTGTGGTCTATCTTTTCCAATGCAGTGACCATCGATGCACACTTGTTTTTTGTAAAGAATGATGTAAAGAATGAGTTGTTAAACTGTTCAGGAACAATGTTTGACTACAAACCTTTCCGCAGAGACCTTTGAATGATAAAGCTCCCAACGTCTGGAAAAATAAAGCTAATGTTAGATAAATCAGTGACTTTTTTCAATAGTTTTTTGTTCCCACTGGAATTGAACATTTTGGGAGGGGTGGTGTTCAGATGCATTTTTATGAGGACTGGACAAAATATGTTTTCTTCCAACACTTTTGCAATTATTTTACACATTCCATCTTGTTTTTTGACCAATAATTTAAATTATAGTCCTGTTAGCTATAAAAGTCTGCAAAATTGTAGTGGTCTAGTCTTTTTTTGCCATCTCTTGCCAAATTGTCCTTGGGCAAGACACTGAGGAGCCAGGGATAAGGCATTTCTAGGGGTGACATCACACTTCAATTTGTCTGTTGTTTCTATGTCAGTGCTAGCCCCCCTAGCTTGGAACACACCCAGAACGACCTGCGGGACTGACATTTCAAAGAGGTTCCATATACGGCGTTAGGTCCTTCAGGGCATGGCCGCAAAGCTTTGGATTAGAATAAAAGTTCCAGATTGAGCAGATTTGACCAACGACCACAAGAATTTTATGACTCCTTAAGAGTTAATCCTCGACCTGCCACATGAACATTTTAACAGCCTTCCAAGATTTGACCATCCCCAACAGTGCTTGATGCCTTCTCTCAATCTGGCCATTCTCAGCAGCGCTTTGAGGGTCCGCCAAGGCGAACATTCATTTTTTTTCAGACAGAGCACTTTCTATTGTTACCTACTTTACCATGAACTTATGTGTGAATCATGAAAACAGGAACACTTTATGAACATTGCTTCTTTATTGGCTGCAGAGTCTAAAAGACTCTGTGGTTTAAAATACTAATTTCTTTAATCTCAAAAAGAACTCACACAATACAAACGGTAAACCATCCATTCATCTTCTGTTCTTCCTGAGTTCTCAGGAAGGAATGTGTCAAACAAACGCTAACGTCTCAGTTTAAACATTATTAAACAGTGATGCATCTTACAAAAATCTTTGAATATTTAAGGACAGAATATCAAAACATGTAAGCAATGACTGGCTTGATGAAACAGACTTTCTCTTGTCATAATAACATTCTTTACTTCGAGCATCCCCAAACAAGATGTTTCATGCACTTTACATACAAGGGTGTAACTCATTAACAAATCCAGTAAAGGTAAATATAAAATGCATACAGTATCTTTAATGTCTGATTTTGTTGCATTCCAATGAAGCCAAGTTTATTGGTATAATAGGTATTAACAAAACAACCTTTAAGCAATCCAATAAATGCCATCTCCTCTTCTCTTCATACCAGGATCACTCATATATTCCATACTTGGAACAATAATTTACATTTTCTACCTTACATAAAGTTATTCTCCTCTCACTGCTGAGCAAGCAACAGCTGCTACCGTTCCCTCATTTTTTTGTCCCACTTCACCCTGAAGTTTCAGGTCTTGAATGACGTCCGTATGACGTGGTATTTCTTTGCCTTTGGATGTTAAGGATCTGGATAGTGCACAAAGAAAATAATTGTGGGGAATAAAATAGATAAACTGGCAATACAGTGAAATCAAATTTTTCATTGTACATGAATATCTTTATGTCACATTCAAAGCATAAGCATTGATATTAAGATGCAGTCGGACAAGATTTCAACCTAATTTTGAAATCACATTTTAACGTTTTCTGAATAGGTTTAATTCGTTTGAGGAGAGCTTGAATTTCATCTGGGGTCAAATATAAAACAACTGGAACACATCTTTATTTCTATTTTGCATATATCTGCTCTATGTATGATTTAAATTATGATTTAAATCCATGAAGAAAGAGTTATTGTGCATGTCACAGAAGTGGTGGTGAAGGACCCAGAAGGCAGGAGACCAGCCTAGGTGGTGGAAACTAAAATATTTAATAAACAAACTGAAACAGGACAAAAAAACAGCTGTAAATATCTTCTTTCCCAGCAGAGCTACAGTATCAAGTTAATTTTCATGCCATGGGATCAATAACATTCTAAAAAGTTTAATTCTTTTGTATTTTAGTAAATGAGTCCCAATGCACAGGCGCACTCAGTTGAATCGATGTTCCAGGTATCGATGTTTATGCCTGTGACCCAACAACATATTTTTAACAGTTTCTTATCAGGAGAAATCCATATTCAAGACAAGCAAGAGTTATATTCAAAACAAAGACAAATCGTATTCAAAACAGACATGTTAAATGTAAAACTAAATGTTGTATTCATATTTTTCTGCAAAAGTTGTGCACAAAGTATTAATTTGTGCATTTCTTTGTCTTTATGAATAAAACTTTTTCTTTATGAATATGTTTCTTTTTGACAGCTGTCTTACCCCATACAAAACAAAGTGATAATGATGTCTGACAAAATCTGACTTCCTGTTTTTTTCTCCTGTTTAAGGATATAATAGACAAAGGATGACGCAATAGCACTGTACTCTACCTGCATGTTCACTCCAGCCAAGGGAAGTCCAGTTTGCTAAGATGGCCCAAAGCAATCATAGAGTTCCTGTTCCTCACAGCAGGTTCTGCTGGGTTCAGATCTGGCCTATAAAGAAACAGTGTATTTAAAAGTAAGAACAATTTTGATATCATCATTAACCCTGAACCATTAATAAATTGACAGAAAATTTGGATTTGGACCCTTTATAAGTCCCTCTGAAAAAACCAGTAAAAAAAAAAAAAAAGATATATATATATATATATAAAAAAATGTTTATTAAAAAAACATGTTTTATAAATACGTTTTATTTTTTGAACATATAAATACATTTAATTTTGTATCATATCTGATACATTAGGTCACGCAGCTCAAACATATTTTTTCCTGAGCAAACAAAAATATTCTTAGACGAAAAAAAATTCAAGAAATTTGGATTTCCATTCCATTGCTCTTGCGGAGGGCTGATAGCCTCATGTATCAAATATGATACATTTGGCTTTAAACGGGTTAATATTGTTTACAGGGTTGCTGTTGCAGGATAACTCTTAACAAAACGTTTGCTTCCTGTGTATCCTGAACTGTATCCATATTTCACCCGGGTTACGGAGAATTCTTCCACTCTTTCAGGCATACCTCGGGTCTGCCTCCCTTTTGCCGTTTGGGCTGGTGCCAACTTCACAATGGAGGGGGAGGCTGACAGGACGGCAGTCTTCCATAACACAACGTTCTGCTTTGTAGCTCTCAGCTAAAGAAAGGCCACCGTTTACTCTCACTTAGCCCTCTTATCTTGCGGGAAAAAACTAAGCTAAAAACTACTTTTATCTCCTTCTGCCAAAAGCCTGCCAATCTCTCACTCTTTCCCAACATGCACTGTGGTGGTCAACAGGTTTTTACCCCCAAAAATTCCTCTCTTTTCCTCACACTGGCTTTTATTCACAGTTGTTAGATAACTTGCATTCCTTTCACCACTTTTAAAGTTGTTTTATTTGAAGCAACAGAAACAAGAATGCTGCCTGTTTTTTTTGTATGTTGTATTATACAAAAGAGAAATGTTAATAAATATCCTCATTTGGACCAGGAGTCTGTGTAGTACATAGTTCTTCTTTCAAATTGTTATTTTCCTCTGAAGTACAAAAGACCAATGATGTCATCCAAAAGAGGGCACAGTTTGACGATGACTTCACATATTTTTGAGACCATCTGAACCATAAAATACAACATGTGGATGAGGCCTTACCTGTACAGCTGTGGACAGGACATTTTTACAGAAGTGGAAGTCAATCCAAGACGGTTCTGATTCCCCACTTTAGCTTTCCTTACAATGTCTTTGACTCTGCCCCAAGTGTAGTTTTCACTCAGCTGAGTGTAAGGAAACACGGGAAAAACAGCTTTGTTTACGATCATTTTGTCAAACTTAAACATAAGGTGTTTATTTGCAAATGTTACTGGCAGACAGTGCTTATAGAACAATGTTATAAACTTTCATTGAGCCGCGGCACAATTGTTATTCATGATACAGTCTTGGGGTGCACCAAAATATCATAACATTACACTCAATTGCAGAACATAAACTGTACCATAGAACCTTGGTAGTTATGTAGTTTTTTCCAATGGATTTCAACAGATTCTGAAGCAGAAAAAAGTAGGTTTTTGCTGCATCACAGCCAGCTGATTTATGTTGACAGCTTGAACACTTCATTATTGTGTTAGGTGTTCATTATTAAGTGTTCAGTACAAAACTGCTCGTCTTTCCTTCAGCATCTGTTGATAATGATGATGTATAATGAAGAATATACTGTAGGGCCGATGAGCTCCAAACATCCACAGCAAAATAAGGCAGTTTATCAGAGAAAATGTCAAACACCAGAAAAACTGTTCCATTTATAATTGATTGATTTAATTGCGTCGTCATGTTTTTCTGCAAACTGCTTTTTATATATATATCTATATCTGTATGTATATATATATATATATATAGAGAGAGAGAGAGAGAGAGAGAGATTTTTATATATATATATATATATATATATATATATATATATATATCTTTGGGTCAGGAGGATATAGATAGATAGATATAGATATATATATCTATCTCTATATATATATAGATAGATATATATATATACATATATATAGATACATATATTAGCGGATTGAGTTGGGGTGAGTAGCTGTTTAGTGTCCGGAGCTCAGTGAATGCATCACACAAAGATGCTATGCGGCCCTGAGTTCTGTCATTTAACCGGTTTGTTCAGGGGTTTTAGGGAAATGAAGGGTGGAAGTTGGTACATGAGAGGGAATTAAGGCGTTTGAGGAGTGTAGTATATAGTAGTAGTATATAAAAAAAAAATAGGCTAAATAAACAACTTTTTGTGAGTGTTTGTTTTGCTGTTGTGGAGAGTTGTCGGTGTAAGCTGTAATGCAAGGGGTATACAAATCCAGGCCTCGATGGGCCGACGTCTTACATGTTTTCCAACCAACCTGCCAGTGAAACTCCTTATTGGCCAAACACACCTGATCCAGGTAATGAACTACAGGTAAGGCAGGATTTGTGGAAAACCAGGCCTGAATTAGGGCACCCCTGCTGTACGGTGTTGGCTCTGGCCTGCATTTACCACTAAATAGATACTTAAAAAACCTTGATGTCTCGGCGTCTCAATGCGACGAAGGGAGAGTGGGACTCTACAGTATATTCTTCATTATCTTGTTATCATGAGGAAATAAAAAAAGAAAAAGGTGGGGTGTGCTGTTTTCAGCCTCCATACTTTTCTGCTCTAAAAGTCCCATTATTATAAATGTTCTCACTCACTCTGCGCTGGGGGTTGGACACTTGTTCTCTGCTGTCACTTAGGAAGTGGGCACTCCCTTCAGTGTAATTCCTTCGATTCAGGCTTCTCTTCCACCGAGGGACAGATGTCACACATTCACTGAACATACCTGAAACAAGAATCACAAATAAGTGGGAATTAATGCAAGAAAAAAATGATGACTCTGTAACTGCAGACTTCTGAAACTCATCTTTGCAATGTTTTTTTTAATATATGCATCATAATCGTCGCAATCTTTGTAATGAAAAGAATAAAAGTTACGAACAGAGGCTGAAGTGTCTGCTGTCGCATGACATACGCTGTTCTTTCCCATCTCTTGTTTTCTTTTGCTGCACTCTACAGGTTTCTTAAGGTCTGAGTTTACATGGTATTTCACACTCAAGTACCATTATTCTGCGATGAGCATGTTTACTTAGATAAAAGAGAAACTTTCAGAGATCATCAAAATTTGGCCTCTGTTAGGTTTTTAGATGCTTTTATCTGAAGCAGCTCGTAACTATGACATCCTTCATCTGTAATCACTGTCATTAAAAACAGAGATTATATGGAAAAGAGAGGCTTCTAGTGATAAACTTTTTATCCTTGTTTTTTTTTGTTGTTTTTTTTTTAGCAGGCCACATAATGATGTAGAGGTTAGCACCAAACGTGGCTTCCTTTCACTGCATAAAAGCATGTCTAAGAACATTTTAAATTAGTTTAATTTAGTCTGTGACCCTCATGAAGACCAAAGGAGGATGGAATACGACTTAATGCATGTCTTTCTTGCTTAGTTTCTTGCAGTGAAAGCTTTTAAGTGTGCCTTCTAGTGCACAAAATATGATCAATAAAAAATTAACTTCACTGTGTTTTCCTTTCAAGGTGATTTGAAAGACGGAGATTTATTGATATGTTGTAAATTACCAATATGAGTGTTCCTAAATAACTCCCATCATCTGGAGCGTGAAACTGACAACAAGGTAAATATCAAAGCAGAAAACATTTAAGGTTTTCTTTGGGTCAGGAGGTCAAACCTAAACCCTCCTAAAACACAGGTACATTTCAGTTTCAATGAAAGCATGTGGCTGTGTGAGGGAGTGTTTGCTGACACACCACTGGAGCAGGTTATTAACTGCTTCTCCTTCAAGTAAATAAACACTAAAGGCTAACTTGGGGTAGTTTCAATAAAGGCCAGGGGCATTCAGCTGCAAACTACAACCTAAAAACAAAAAGTTGGGTCAGCATCTCTGGTATTGGGGTCAAACCTTTTTTTGACCCTGATTTAACCCTGATAAATCTCTGATTTATTCTTCCATCACTTCCTTCACACCTGTACTCTCTCATTATCATGCGTCTGCTCATTTGATACACTGAGAACAGCAATCAGGGCCATCCGTTAATGACACTCCGATCTTTGATCTATTTTAAGAGATCCCAGTGGTCTTTTCATTATGATTGTACAGTTTTTATCCAAAATCAATAAACCTGTGTCATTTCTGGGACATAGTTACTGCAGAGCAGCAACTCATTAGAAATTTGCCACTGAATTGTGGGCGGGACAGTTGATGTGGAGTAAGCCTGCCCCCATTTCCCACTATCCATCTTTAATTCAAATTTAATTCTACACTCTCTCCTGCTACCTTACAGTCCCTCACAACTCCTACCAAAAATTATCTGTAAAACAAAAATAGTGAGCAGTCGTAAAGTTTTGATCCAGCTCAGACAAGGAAAATAAAGACGTACATGGATCTATTGGTCTGCAAATGGATATATCAGAGCAGGGAGCTTGCTTGTATTTTCTACAATCTACAATCATTATCAAACTGTTTTTTCATCTGCTCCTAATTCACAACAATTTGAATAAAGAATTACTCAGAAAGGGAATTTTATCTGAATTTTCTTTATACATGTCCTCCATTGTGAGAAAAATGTCACAAGAAGATGTTTAAAATACCATTTTCATTGGAGTGGGTCTTTAACTCAATGACTGCAAAGGGTCCAGGCTTTGGAGCAACCAAACAAGTCCAAATCAGTCCTGCGCTGGAATTATTGGTCGGAGGGGTTTTAGTGCATTGCAATATAAATAAACAACTTTTGCCCAAGCAACAGAAGCATGTAAGTGAAGTTTGGTGAACATCTTCTGTGCTTTTTTGTCCATTTTAAACAACTGTTTCTCCTGCCAACCCATCTTCAATACCCAACTAGATGCTTTTAGGACACCTTTAAACAAACAAAAAACATCTGGAGTAAAACAGGCAAAAAATGGATACAGGTAAATCAATGAGTGAATAGTTTACACACAAAAAGAATGCAGAAAAAAATACTCACAGACAAAAATCAATTAGATACAAGACAGACAAAAGAATCTATTCAGAACTTGTGAAAGCCTTTAAGCTGTTTCTACAATTCACATTCCAGAATGTTGTATGGAAAGTACCTGTTCTGGTGGAGGTGGGGTACCGAATGACTTCTGGTATGGCAGACAGGTCAGATATAGTGCCAGTTGGAGACAATCCTTCACTTCTGTAAATCTTTTTCTGAATCTCTTGATAAGCTAAGCTTGCTGCTCCACAGCTGCAGTGCTCCTGGAAAAAATCCTGCAAAAAACTGTATTTTTTAACATGTTTGTACATCATGACTTCATATTTTTTAATTTTTTTAATTCTAAAGGACATTATATTCATTGCTTCTTGTGCTGAGAAGTTTTATATGTCACATGTGCTTATTCTTGTTTTGTTATAAAATACACATACAAAATAGAGTTTATTTTTCTAATGAAATCAAAATGTTTTTGTCATTACAATTAGTGATTGATAAGAAAAATGAAGTATTTGAGTTTAGTGCATATCAGGCATTTCCGGAGTAAAAGTGTGAAAGAATGAATCAATTCTCCTAAAACCTTTACTTTTCTGTAAAACAACAATCTAACCTAACAAAAAAAGAAAAAAAAAACCCCAGCGAGGGGCTCAAGTGTCTGAGTGCACCCCTGTGTGGCTTCATTTAAATGTTCACTGACTCACAACACTGTTGCCCATTCAAGATTATTATAATTTAATAGGACCACAAGTAGCTGAAACTTGAAAGAAGTTTTCTTTTTTGTGTGATGAGGCCACACACAGGAGTTCACCCCTCTCTGCGTTCTAAAGGGGACACCCACTGTGAACCACTGACCTTTAATTCAGTCAGAGTGAAGACGGCCTCTCCACATATTACAAAGTCAGTGAAGGAGAAACTGCTTTCTTTCTTGGAATAATTAAAGACATTTACAAACAGGTGGAAATAAAGCGTTGGTTAACACATAAGTTTGGATTCTTTTCTGCCAACATTGTTGGTAGAAATTACTGAAGCTGGTAAGATGCTGCTGTTTTTTTGCTTGCTCAGAATGTTCTAGAATGAGTGACTGATATGGATCACCTCATTTATGCCATAGTTTGACGATTTATGACAAAATTAACTTTTTTATTATCTTTTGGTGAAATTATCAACACTCTGACACATATTCAATCTGTCTCTGACTTTACTTCTTTTCTTTTTTCCATAAAATCCCACGTTTATCTAGAACATTCATCCACAGCTTTAGCTGAAATCTATTTTAGATTTTGTCAAAGCTTTTTTGCAGTTTCTTTAAGTATGAAGACTCGGGTCAGACAGGCCTCAGACAGGGTCTAAGGCAGCAGCAGTCCAGTGCTTTCATGTGTTGCTCCCAATGTTCCCTCTAATTTGTCATGTGTCTGAGCAGACACACAAGCTCCCTGAGCACACTGAGGGCCACTGTGAGCAACATCAGATGTGTACGCTGTGCCCACACACCAGTATCACACCTGTTCAAATCCTTGGATTATAGCAAGTAACATTGCTTATTAAAAGAATCAAATTACGGCAGCAACTTTCATCAGTTTGCTTTAAATATAATTGATTTGGCCCACTTAAAATGAAAAAGAACAGAAAACTTGTTCAGATGACTTCCTCAGCTTCTTGCTTTGACTTTATGCGCATCAGCTGGTCCAATTGTGCCACTTCAAGATGATTTCTGGATGCTGTTTTGATATGATTCATTAAACTAAGTCCTCTTTCACAATCTGCACTGGAAGCTTGAAATGCAGCACAAATATCCACAAGCTGAGAGATCTCCTTAAGCTCTTCACATCTAAGTGTTGCAGTAACCATATCTGAGAATGTGCTGATTGACCCCTGTTTAAGTTTTTGCTTCATTATGTACTTGAATTCGGCCTATTGACTGTTAATGTAAACATCATTTTCCTCCCAATATTTAATGTAAGGGACGAGCATGTTGTGCACTGATATGTCTGTGCTCTAATCTACTGTCAGGGTATGCCAGAGTGCATTTCGAACACTGCACATTCATGATGTATTCATTTTGATAGCAAGTAAAACATTGTCAGTTCTTCTGACAGCTCGTTCTTTTTCGCTCTCCTGCAATAATGTAATGATCTGTCCCATCTTACGTCTTCGTACAATTCCTGCAACTTTCAAATGACATTTCTGCTGAATGTGACGCTTAAGGTAGTCCAACTTCAATTCAGTCCACATTTTTCCCTCAGAAAACTCACTTGTTACTTTGGCTTCGCTGTACGTTTTGCAGAGCAGACCTTTCTCACTCGAAAAGGAAAAAACCTCGCTCAGTTTCATCGCTTGTTCTTCTATCTGCGCATGCTCTGACAGCCATTCCACCTTAAAAGAACCGCACTTCTTTTTTACTTTGGCTTGATGAGTGAATGTGTCCGTTCTGCCCGTTCGTTTCGCCATGATAAGGGGTTGGCATTTGCGTCTCTTAACTCCGCTGCACTGCTGTTTGCTGGCTAATCTGCACGGCGCGTATGGACAGGGAACTTACGCAAACACTGTCAATGATTGGCTGCGTAGCGTAAGTGAACTGGATGGAATTATTGGCTGGACACCTGTCGCTCATTGAGTTACGTTGCAAAATGGTACAGAAAACAGTATATTTGGCCTAATTAACTAGATTATATCAGTTCAAATTTTAGATGTTAATAGGTTTCTGTTGAATTTTATTTTGTGCGCTGCAAAGATTTTCTTGTGCGCTGAGTTTGTGCGATCAGTGCGCGATTGCGCAAGAGCGCAGCTTCGTGGGAACATGTGTTGCTCCCAAGCCTGAGTAAATGCAGAGCGCTGTGTCAGGGAGATAATTTGACAAAAAAAAAAAAAACACACAAATCAGTCATGCAATTCTCAAGCACAACTTTAGTACCATATTGGTTGTGGACTGTGTTAACAACAACTGTCACTGGTGCTGCTGAGCGACAGAGTGTTGGGGGATATTGAACTACTGTGAGGAAGAAGAAGAAAGAGAACCACAGAGGCAATATTTGCATCGAAGATGCTTCTGCAGAAGAACAGAGAAGGTCAGAGAGAGCTGCAATCCTGTTTTTGTAGATCTAGAGAAAATCTATGACAAGATCAAGAGAAAAGAGCTGTGGTTTGGATGAGAAAGGCTGGAGTGACAGAAGTACATTGGAGATGTTTGGGGCATGTATGAGAGCTGTAAGACAGTGGTGAGATGTGTTGTTGATGTGACAGAGGAGTTCAAGGTGGAGATGGGATTGCACCAAGAGTCAGCTTTCACCTCCTTATTTACTGGACAGACAGATGAGGTTAGACAGAAATCTCTGGAGATCATGATGTTTGCAGATGACATTGTGATTTGTAGTGAGAGTAGGTGGAAGAACATCAAGAAAGCCCAGACGTGCCACTTTACTACTATTAATATATAGGTGTCCTCTCTGTGAAACTGGTAAAACAGTTTATTACTCACCTCTTTAGTTTTTGTCGTTCTGCTGTCCTTCTGCAAACTGCAGATTTGCTTCTGCAGCTTCAGGTTTGTCTCCTGCAGCTTACCGATGGTTTCAATGAGATGGCAAACATGCTGCAGGTAGCTTAGACCTGAGCAGACAGCACTAGGGCTCCGCTGCTGTGCCTGTATGAACACGACATGCAAAATCAAGTAAGTTTCCAGAAATTAGAGGTAAATTCACACAGAGAAACGAAGAAAGCTTCTATTTTTTTTCAGCCGCGTTCAGTAGAACCAATGAACTTTCAGATGGTGAAGTGATTTAAAAATGTATCTTATTGCAAATTTTAGAAGAAAGAATGCATTTGTATAGTGCTCTAAAGAATTGTAGAAGAGGACTGTCCTTTTTTCATCAAACAAAAAAAGGCAAAGCATAGATTTCTCTGTTTCTATCAACAATCCTGAGGTGAAACAACAAAAGCAGGATGCACACTTAGACCACAGTCTCTCCTTCCTTTGCAGCAGACATAAAACCTCCAGTGAGGCAGCTGGAAAGTATGATGGAATAACTGGTTAAACAATGGCCAAATAAACTGGGAGCTGACTTCATTCATTTCCTCTGACAAATCCCACATATTTCACACACACAACACCTACTAAACAAGAAAACCTCCACAAAATCAACTGCATTTTTAACAATAGATTCATAGGCTTTATTGGCATTCACTAATACTAGGAGAACTCATTTTCTCCTCAGGCCACTTCTCTTCAGAAAATCAATCTAATTAAGAAAAGGAACGGTATTCCTAGAAAAGGATGCTCACTTCCGTAGTGAGTTGTTAGTAACAGGGGTGTGGGTCCGCAATCAGAGGTCATTCTAGCCTGGCACTGATCTTATCTGTGACCCTTCAAATCTCACAGTGGTCTCACAGCCAGGAAGAACGTGTGGGATACAGGAATGCCCTTTTTTTGCGTGAGCAGGCCCATTTTGAAGTGGACACACCATGTAAACAAACACACAAACACACACCCTGCAGCACTTCCTCTCAGTTTCCGTTGATCACATGAGTAATGGGGAAATAATGCTTTCCACACAAAATGGCTGAGAAAAGGATGAAAAGCTACAAGGATGAAACAAAATCTGTCATGACTTGATCAAAGCAAAGATATATGAATGTGTGTGTGTGTGCTAGTGTGAACAAAACATCTGTCTAATGAAGTATGTACGATTGGAAAAAAAAATCTGGAAAAAATCTAGAAAATAAAAATACCTAAATAAACAATCTGTTCAAATTCCCCTCTGTCCACTTCCACTCATTCAAGTAAAATTAAATTAAGACACCCCATGAATGTTTTTTTACCCATTCTTGTATGCTTGTGTATTAAACCTTAATACCAACACTGAGAAGTAAAAACGAAACAATTGAAAATTAAGAAAAGACTCTTTAGCATCTTCTGTTAATGGGCTCGACAAAAATGCATAAACCTCACTGAGGAAAAAGATGGAATACTCCAGCCTCTAATACTGCTAATACACCTTTCAAATGACTGCAGGAAGACATTTTTGTAGCCATTTGTCCATGTCTGACATTCTGAAAGCAGCCTCAAACCATGACACTGCCACCTCCATGTTTCAGTTAGCTTGCCATTCTTTGTAATACTGTCCTTTGTTAAAACCAAAAGTGTCCTCTATTATGGCATCTACATTAATAACACTTTGTGTCATCTGTCCAGAAATGCTACCAGGAATCCTGAGTTTGGTCAACATTCACTCTGATAGACTTCATTTTAGCCTTGGTGTTTCTCCTTTGCTGCGTTCCTACTGAACGCAATTCACACCTCAAATTCATGATATACGCTCTTTAGATGCACGTTAAACCTTCTTGCTGAATGTTTGTCCAAAGTTGGGCTCAACAAACACAGACACGTGTGGTGAGAGCTACCACCTCGAGTTTTTAGCTTCATTGATACATGGAAGCATTGACTGTATATTTCATTTAAAATGCATGAAAGACATGGCGTTGAGAGATCAGGGTTTTTTTTATTTTAAAGAGCTCTTCATGGGTTCATGAGATCATTCAGAGACTCTCCCTGTACGGTGAGCTTCACTATCTACTGCAGGAGCTGCATCTGAATGATGGTGCTTTCAGCGATACTTCTGTCCCTCTGTGTCCCTTTGCTGTCCCGGATTAGTTCAAGGAGAGAAAAAATAAAAATAAAATTAGAGGATCTTTTTATTATTGTCTTCATACAAATAGGAAAAATATCATAAAGTTCAGGAGAATGATCTGATTTGTATCCTGTTGTTTTTTGACTCCACCCACTGATTACGTCACAATACGTCACACGCCTAAGCTGAGTCGCTGATTGGCTGATGTGACACGTCTACTTTACCAAAGTTCAGATGTTCTAAGTCGTGATGCGCTGCAGCGCTCAAATTGCACCACAGGACCTCTGATTGGTCCTGGTCTAACATTAATACTGGATGCCCGTGACACATGAATCACATTTTGTGTGAGCGCAGCCTAACTGTTTTACTTCCTTCCTTCCTTCCTTCCTTCCTTCCTTCCTTCCTTCCTTCCTTCCTTCCGTCCTTCCCTCCTTCCTCCCTTCCTCCCTTCCTTCCTTCCATCCTTCCATCCATCCATTCATCCTCTGTTTTTAATGTTATTTATTTATTGTCAAGAGTAAAAGTACTGAGCCAGAGTCGTAATTGATTAATGTTTTGGGGCTGAAATCAAAGATGAAAGAGCGAGCTTCATGGTCTCCGTGAGAGCACCTGGCAGCTGGGAAAGCTTCAGAGTCATAACCACCTATTTGATGTTCCTGAAAACATGGCTGTTGGTCTGTCATTACCGTCACCAATTAGAGAGAATGTGATGCAGCTTTGAGTTTGTTCAAATAAACACCTTGTGCTGTTTAAAACAGGGGGGAAGGGGGAAATTCTACTGACAGAAAGTTCAGTACATTCAAGTGAAACAATGTAATTCACCTTAGAGAGGCTATCTAACACCAAAAATATTTTTGAAAACACTTTTTTCATTGAAGCTTCTTTTACAATAGATATTATCATACATATGTATTGTGTGAATCATTTTGCTCTTTCATTTCAGAGAATTTTTTGAAAGTCTCAAAACATGAACATTAAAGCAGATGACTGTTTGGAACCTACAGCAAACATACCAAGAGAAAAATGTTAAAACAAATGTACATGTGAACAGTTAGAACTGCTCATAGTCCAACACAAGGAACATCACCTGTAAAAAAAAAAAAAAAAAAAAAAAAAACATTGTGTAGCAGTGA
This sequence comes from Oryzias celebensis, assembly GCA_014656515.1. Lineage (NCBI taxonomy): Eukaryota > Metazoa > Chordata > Actinopteri > Beloniformes > Adrianichthyidae > Oryzias > Oryzias celebensis. The sequence continues at coordinate 38,287 of BNCR01000112.1, read as the reverse complement.
CACTTCTTAACCTCCAAAAGAGCAGAAGACCAAACGGATCAGAATCACAAGATCACCAGGTAGTCCAAGAACTTCTCATGTTTTCACAGAACTGTCAATACAATATAGTTTTACTTTGGCCTAAAAGTAGTAGTTTTACAACCTCTGCACCTTTTAGTAACACTGCCAAGATTCAGAAATGTAGAAAGAGTTTCCTGCTACCCATTTTATTAAAGGGCAGTATGCCTTCACATGAAGATTTAAAGCAGATGAGATCCCTCAAGTTACATTACAGGCATTGATCGTCTTTTTTAATGAACATTGCATCCTGGGTAGAGCTGTTAATCGGTTAAAAAATCAGATAAATCACACTTTTAGATTGTGATTAATCACAATTACTCACAATGTTTTACTAGGTAAATTTTTATACAACAATATACAGCTTTTGAACAAAAGAAAAAAAACAGAGAACATTTTTTCTTTTATTTGTATTGTTTGAAATGTTTTAATTTGTAAAGTGTTCACTCAGATATCCCAGAAATGTAGTTTGTGTGCACAGAACACATCAACAGTAAGATAAGCAGAACCCTTGAAACTTTAATGTCTGCAGTATTTTTCCAACAAGAATAAGGTACTAAAAATCAATTGAATATTTCTTTCTTTTGTAAGTGACCATGTGATAAGTGGGGTAATGCTCGACAAAGTGTTTAATTTCAGAAACTGACGCACGCAGTGGAAGCCGGAACTGTCTGACGCAAAGCAGAAATGGTCACCTCTGATGTGTAATTAGCCAGCATTAATAAGTAAGAACAGGTACATTTTTTTAAATTAATTGCGTACATTAACATTGACAGCCCTAATGGAACCTGCTTTACTCAGGTCAGAGGGATGTGTTACAGTGTTTTCACAAACCCACGTCATACAACACCTCTTTATCTTTTTTGAGATATTTAAAGTGATAAAACTAATGCCCACCTGCTCTATTTGAATGTGAAATTCTTGTGTGTTTTTTTTTAAGCCCAGAATTTGGTAAACCCTGCGTCTATCAAGTATGTGGCATATATGTCAACTAACTCGCATATTTACACAGACCTTGTGATACTTTTGAGGGGCCATGAAAAGGTAACACAGTGACTTTTAGAGGCCCAAAAATGATTGATTCCATGGAACACTGTAGAAAGGCAGAGTGCAAGAGTTGCCCTCAACTTTACCACTCGTCATTGGGACTCCTTGCACTTCAAAAATGGCATCTGTAGAACACTTTTAGGGGAGATCATGCTTCTGTTTCCTACATGTGAAAACAAAGGCTGAATCTTGCTGGTTGTCTAACTCTGCACATGAATCCACAGAGACCATCTCATTATCACTTTTCTTTTCACATGTTTCAATATTGTCTGTTTTTTTTTTAAAGCTCCTGATATAATTAGCTGTTACAACAGACAATCCTATTCAAGTGTAGTATGGGAGCCTTTGGACTTCCAGTACATCTCAAGTATTTTGCTCTCCAACACATTGCATTTGCAGCATGCTTTGATTTGCAGTTCTAAAAATCTGTAGAGCTAATTACAATCTACAGTCAGAAAGAGACTGCACAACTTTTACTTGTATGGGAAGTGTGCAAGGAAAAAACGTATGTGCAAGCAGAAAACTTTGAGACAAAATGCTACGTTCACACCAAACGTGATCCGTGCATCAGGGTTTCAATGCTAAGTCAATGTACAGATGCGATCAGAGGTCCTGTGCTGTCTTTTTAGAGTCACAGCACATCCAGAGCTCAAATATCTGCAATTTGGGGTAAAATCTGCACTGCGTCAGCCAATCAGAGATTCTGCCTCTTGACGTCATGATCAGTAGGTGAAGTCTACCCAGAGGAGATCATTTTCCTCCTGAATCTTTGATACAGTATTTATTTATCTATATAAAGACAATGCTAAAAATATTGTATAATTGGATTGTTATTTTTATTTATCCCTCCTTGGAGCAATGCACAACTGCAAGTCCTCAAACTGGGTCACCATGAGACAGAGGTATTGCTGAAAACAGCTTTTATTCAGATCCTGCAGTAGATGGTGAAGCTCACTGTACCAGGAGAGTCTCTAAATGATCTCATGAACGCAGACATGCTGCAGACATGCTGCAGACATGCTGCAGACATGCATGCTGATGCTTCTGTAGAACTCTCTAAAACAAATAAACCTGATCTCTCAACGTTATCAGTGTCTTTCATTCATTGTAAATGACATATCCAGTAAATGCTTCCATGTTGCGATGCAGCACACAACTTTGTACAGTAGCTCCTCCCACATGTGTCAGGAGCGTCAAGTTGATGAACCCATTTTTGGACAAGCGTCCATGATTGAATTTAGATAGAGGCCTCATGTGAATTGCGTTGGGTGTGAATGCAGCATTAGACTGATTTATGAAGACATATGTAGTCATATAAAAAAACAGAACCAACCTCACTCAGTCTGCAGCATTCCTCCATGTATTCCTGAAGGCTGTCACTGGTGTTACGCCTCGTCATAGAGAATGGTTCTTTTTCTGAGCTTCTCCTGTTATCATGCAGTCCCACTGAAGGTTCTTGAACCAATCTGATGTCTGCAGAGCAGCCCGTGTCAGTCAAAGCTCTGGTCTCTTCAGTTTCAAAAAATACTTCAGGGATTGTCCCTGAAGTCGTGTTCCTCTCCTCGTTCCTACTTATTTGCAGTTCTGTTACCTCAGATGGAGGGCCGTGTTCATCTCTGTATATTAGCATATTGCTTTGAGCATCTTCTCTTGTATTCAGGTTGTTATCCACACACTGCTTTATCTCAGAGCTTTGCACATTTATGATGATTGTGTTGGGCAGAGAGGCATGATCAGAGTTTAAGTTGCAGGAATCACCAGAAGGCTCTCGACTGTGCACCACAAAACTCTTCTCTGAGCCTGTTGGGGTCGATGGTGAATTGGCTCCACTGTTGAGCTCCACTCCGGAATCCTCTGATTCAAACTTATACAACCTGGGAAGCTCTGAATTTGAAAAAATAGCTGACAGGTAGTCTGAGTTGGACTTCAGGTCAGAGTTCACCTCAGAGACTTTGATAGTGTCTAGGGTGTGCTGATAGGAACCTGACACCATGGAGATGGTGGAAACAGAGTCGTCAGTCTTTAGGGGCCTTTCATTGAAGTTGTTGAAGAGCTTCATTTTGGTCAGGACCACATCACTTCCAGTCACTGCGTCCCCCTCTCCTTTGCCTGAAAGACAGACCATTATGATATTAATCACTTTGTTTTTTTATTATAACAATTGTCCTATCTGATGTTTGCAGCCCATTTTTAAACAGCATTCAGTAACTGCAAATACATTAAATACAATTTCATTCAGTCTTTATGGGAAGTTGACAGCTTTTATTATTTACCAATAGAAAACTGCCCAATAATAAAACCTCTAGTCACGTCTTCAGCGTCAAAGTTTCAAACATATGTTTGTCATGTTGTCAGTTCGAATTGATGGGAACACAGTTGGATCACAGGTGACCTTTGTCTAAAACTAAAGCATTGTAAGAGTTTAGCAAGCTCCACTGAGTATTTCCCATGTGTGTTTCAAACACATTTCGCTATTAAATCAAAAATCTATTTGATCAAGTTAAAATCAAAGCTGGATGAAAAGAGGAAGAAATACCGGTAGTTGTTGAGATTCAAAGGGAGGAACTGCAAAACAAGTGCAGACAGTCTGTTAATTAAAGTTCCACTCTGATCATCTGTTTGATCTTTTCAGAACGTCCAAGTGGTCTTTTGATTATGATTATGACATTTTTAGCCAAAAATAAAAGAAAACTGTCATTTTCTAGAACATAGTTTCTGCAGAGCAATAGTAGCTTCTACGTGACACGTCTACAAGCTTTCCCGAACTGTGTTTTTTTCAAAGCAATTTGAATAAAGAAGTTTTCAGAAATACAATTTTCTGATTATTTTCCTTATATATCCTCCATCATGACAATAGTGCCCCAAGAACATGTTAAAATAACAACAAAAATGTCATTTTCATTGGAGTGAGTCTTTAAAACTGAAATGGTGAAAGCTCCGTGTAGCAATCAGGCTACAAACATTAGCTGCTAGCTCATTTCACACGTGAACGAGGGGGCGAGTTTAGGGAACACATTTTGGCCACGCGATGAGCAGCGAATTCTCTGCGCAGTGAGAAAGGGGAAGGCCAAGCGAATTGGCCGCGCCAATGGCGTTTGTTGTGAATGCACCTTTAGTTATGTGCGCCTGTATGGGAGGGTTGACCTGTACAGGTGATGAAAGTTTTTGGTTGTCTGGAGGGTTGTACAGAGGAGCAGCTACATCTTAAGGTGAGCGCAGGTGTATCTTTCCGTTCTTTTGATCCTCGTGCGGCTACCTTAAGGGACGTCATTAAATGGGAAGTCCTATTGTCATGCGTGTGGTAAGTGTATCGTGAAGGATTTGTAAGGCTAATAATGTAAATTGCACTAACTAATGATGCAACGTGCCCTTACACCACACTAGTCTTCATAAGGTGTGCAGACTGTCTCCTTACTGACCAGGTGCAATGCAAATGCTGCACATATGGAGTGAGCAGGACACAAACTACACTTACAGTTAGAAATAAGGAAATCACAGTCAGATTGAGCACAAGGAGCACACACATTACACATAAACAGCAGAAATGGGCTCCTTGCGCAGAAATCTGAACCTCACCGCATCCTGTCTTTCCCTTAAGCCTCCAGTGATTAAATGTTCTACACCCTTTGTAAGAATTTTTGATATAGTTGAAAAGAGAGAGATCTTAAAATACCTGAGCTTCAGCCATAATTCACTGAAGCATGCAGATGTGAAAGTATCCTTTGCCTGAGAGATTTCCAACACCTCTTTCCAGTGGACAGTTGATGTTGAAATGACCTCAAATCAACATCAAATTGAGGTAAAAAAAAAAAGTTTAATGTGCAAATCAAACTGACATCCAAACTTTCATACAAATTTGACATCATGATGTTTAGCTCTTTTTGATGTCATGGGAATTTTAAATTTGGACCAATAAATTAATTTTAAAAAATAACATATTTCATGTATTTCGCACACTACAACAAAGGTATGAAAGCAGAAGCTAAAATAACGTTATCCACTAATTGGATCAAATATCGACTCAATTTTGACGTCAAGCTGACATCAAGGCGCCCGCTGGGTTTGATTACATAACGGCTGAAGCTCAGCTGTGATTCATTTAAAGGGCATTAAGGAAGAAAATGAACGGCTGTAGAAACACAGGTATTTAGCCTCTACACACTTTGCCAACATCAGAGCAAACATTTGACTGGAGGGAAGTCTCAGGCCTCACCCAACATAAGCACATAAATGGACTGGATATTTGAATGAAGTCTAGCAAGTCATTATATAGCCATGAATTTATTCACTGGCATACCAAACGAGTCAGACAGTTCAGTTGTTGTTGCTCAGAGCCTACAAGACTGTCAAGCTTTGATCTTAAGCCTCATTTATAATCATTACAAGGAGCAGTCTTATGTGTCCTTCTGCCTTTTGCACTACAGGTAACTTGATATGACCTGATATGAAAGGAATGACATTCTTTCTCCCTTCTCATGACCGGGTTTGAAAGAGCAAAGGGAAACAAATATTTGCTCAAATCTTTGGCCTCTCACAACACAGAGTGAAAGACCAAAGAGCAAACCGTCTTTGCATTTTTGAAAACTGTTGCGAAAGGTCACATGTTCATATTTTCAATTCATTCTAATATGACTTAACTGAATCTAAATACTAAGAATGAGCGCAAAGGTGGAAGTAGAAGGGAATTCAACTGTTTCGAAAGGACTCCTATCATCTACTTCCCACTCATCTTACAGCTGTTATCCTGACTTTGGAGACATGTGTTATTTTTGTTGTTTTTCTTTTTCAGTCACTAAGAATTAAAACAAAACCAACAAAATGTATTGCTTTTATAACACAAGAAAACTCAAAATTTCATAAATATTCCATGTAATGCATCTCTTCTGATATCATTAGTATCCTATCTCTCAATTTGTGAAGAAAAAAACTGTCTCATAAGAAACTAAATTTAAATTTTAAATCATTTGCATTAGTTAGGATGTTAACAGTTCAGTATCTTCTTTTTGCCAGTTCAATTTTTATTTTCATTTTAAAAGAGTTATGGTCAAAATGTTCCTTTCTAGATCTTATATTTTTATAAAATCCAAATTTACTGCTCAAATTTTGTAAAATTGAATGGAAAAAGACCAAAGAGAAATGAGAAAAGAAGTCAATCATCAGAAACTTAAGCCAGAATCAAAGCAGCCCTGTTGTACTTCACTGGTCACCAACAACAATCCTGAACAAACAAGACAACATGCTTTGTTGAGCAAAGACACTCAACTGTCCCACTAAAAATGGGAGGGAGGGGGAAAGAAACTGCAGAAGTCTCATCAAATCCAGTGCAAACCCCGAAAAAACTCATCAATCTGCTTGACACAGACTAGACAAGTTGTGTTACTCAACTTCTCCATCTTGAAATTAAACATGTTTAAAATGGCACAACTTTAGCAGGACCCAAAGAGTTTTCATTGAGAACATTACAGAGATCTAAAGAAGATATTTCTGGCCAACTTTAAGCCAAATCCCCAAACCACTATCAAATATGCCGTCAGCCCTTTTCCTCATTGCTGTTTTCCATTGGCCTGAACCCTGGAGTGAGTAAAAAGATCACAACAGAAGACAACTGAAGAACATCAGGGCCATCTGCCAACATGAAACATAGATCCATCAGTAAACCGGCAAGTTACCAATAACAATGAAGATCTTGGTGCTATTTTTGCTGCCTCAGACAGGAGAGCAAGAGGGAAGCAGAGCAACTATCAAGACAGAACAAGCCTCTGCATTGTGTGTTCTCACTAAAAGAAATGGTCATTATCAGAAAACCTCCCCAATGACTGGACTCAGGGGTACCACAGAAGTATTCATCAGGTGTTGAGCACAGAACCAACAGACTGGGATCGATCACAGCGAGCAGGATCCAAGGAACAGGAGAAATGCCCCCAGAGACCACACACCACTCAACAACAGGACGCAAGCAGCCCTGTGGAGAAAACAACGAGGCCTTGCAAAGTCTGCAGAAAATATATGTGTCAAGTAAGTGCTAATATTCCCATGGTCAAGGTGAAAACGACACCCAAAAATGAAGCATTAAGCTGACAGCAAACAAAGACAAAGCGCTCTTCTTTAGTCTGCTTAACTCTGTCTGAAACTGAAAAACATTTTCCTGTGTTTTCCTCAAGCACACAAAAACTGTGTAACCATTCACTGAACTCAAAAGTTAAAAAAAAATTTTTAGTTCACCTGCTAGACTTTTGTTTTTCTCTACAGGGATCATCCGTCACTATTACTAAGGTCTTAACACTGCTCCTGTTCAGTTTGGTAAGGCAAATGTGTGTTTACTCTCACTCTAAAGGTTTCCCGCAGCCATTTTAATGTCAGCAACCATGAAAACAATACTTACTGACAGACAAAAAGAGAGCAGATGCCATCATGCAGGAAAAAGTATATATAAATAAATGTATAAATGTCTTTGATAGTCGACTTGTTGCCACCAATAAAACCAGAAACACCTCCAAAGATTCACAGAAAAATGTTAAAACAAATACTATCTTTTGTTTATGAAGAGCTTTATGTGAGATTAGCTTCCAAACCCAACAGTTTCTTCAGGAATCTCATTTTAACGGGGAACTTGTCTCTGCATTTCAACTGAACTGGTTTTTAAAATGGTGACAAGTTTGTTTTAAAAGATCCACAGCTGAACAAGAGTTAAGATATTAAATATTTCTGTAAAAATTTTTGTCAACCTGTAAACTTCAATTTATTGTAAATCTTTTTTGGTTTGCTTTAAAATAAAGCCTTACTGGATATTAACTTTAAAACTCACTCCAAGAAAAAACAACGTTCCAAAATCCAAATAGTATATTTATCTATTGTAGTACAAAGTTCCCATCCATCCATCCATCCATCCATCCATCCATCCATCCATCCATCCATCCATCCATCCATCCATCCATCCATCCATCCATCCATCCATCCATCCATCCATCCATCCATCCATCCATCCATACATTTCATAAAGCTGTTTGGGGTAACGGGGAATGCTGGAGCATTCCCCGCTTCGATTGGTAGAGTACACCCTGTAAAGTTTGCTGGTCCAACACAGGGATTGTTTTCTTTAGTATACAATATTTCCTTTTCTGAAAGGAAAAGAGACCATAGCATAATCGTCATCAATGAACAACTTATTGTTCAAATAAGTGAAAAGACTTGAATCAAGCCATGTTGTGTTAAAGATTTTGTGACTGTCTTTACTGATACTGACGCATGCAATGCATTAATCTAAGGAAAACTGTGGAACACAGGACAGGTTAAAAAGTCTCTGCAAAAACTGTATCCGTTGTGTCTCTTAAAAAGCTCCAAACTGTGATCAGTCTCCAGTCTGGTATGTCATTAGCATTGGGGAGCTGCTGTTGGTTTACACGTTGCTATGCAAATTTCTACAACCGTTTTCTGGCTCTCACGTTGCAACTTAAACCAGGTCAAACTTTGACCAATCAGAGACTCTGATTTGGTGGTGACATATGGATGGCGTCCCTTTTAATTCGAGGAAGTGCCAACCATTTGAAAACTGAGGAGAAATTCATAATTGTGGGTTTGTATCCGGTCAGAATTCTATGACACCAAGTCTTTAATGTATTGGAATAGAGCTGGGAAAGAAAAAGCCTGGAGCAACATTCACCAGAGTGGCACACAGTAATCTCCTCCATGCTTGTACAGTGTGAACACCATGGGCTAAATGCATGTTCAAGGATCCACTTTAACTGAGTTCTTGAATGCACGTCACGTGCCTGGGGTGTCCATAGCGTTAAGAGTTAAAGAGAACGGCGTGTAGACATGATGAGAATGCAGATGCTCGGTCGAGAAGAAAAACAATATGCTTCAGAGTCTTGAATCCATAAACCAAAATTATGTAAAGGAAATATAGTTTGCATATCACCCTATGTTTATTGTGTTCATGAATCTACTATTGAAGTTTTCAGAAATGTATTCTTCTTCTTAATTCCTATTATTAAGAAGACAGTCAAAAAGCAGCTTTCTTCCCAAAATAAAGAAAGAAACAAAAGCAGTAATTAACATGACCTGAGTAATACCTTGATAACATTTAAAACAACCTTTTCTTTTTGGAAAAGTTACTAACACCTAAACACTGACCTGAATTTGTTTAGAGTCTGTTGTGGTCAAACGCTTGAGTCCAGTCTCTAAAACTAGCTGCTGTTGTCATGGATGAATGCAGACGGAGTATTAGGGCCACAAAAAAAAAACAAAGGTAGTACTACGAGATTTAAAGTCCTAAATTTATGACTTTAAAACATGTAAATTACAAAGAAAAAAAGGCAAAAATGTAACTTATGACTTTTAAAGTCATCAATAAATGACTTATTCTCATAATTTAACAGCTACAACTTATTTTGTCATAAATTTAAATTTTTTAAAGTCGTAATTAAAAGAAGTTCTGTTTGTAAACTGGCCGTCTGTTGTACAGAGACAGATACGCACAGAAATGCAAATGAAAGACGGGTTTAAAAAAAAAACAGTACTAGGACCTTGTACGAGAAAAAAGTGAGGTCTTAACTAAGGCAAGAACAAAACACAAAGCACGTGTGAACAATAACTCTGAACATGTGTGATGAAATAACACAGAGCAGAGACAAAAAAAAAAAAAACAAAGTCTGTTCAAAACAACCTTTACACAGAACTGAAACACAAGCAAAGACAGCCAATGTGAAAAAATACAAACTTATTGACTCCTCAAAATATTAACAAAGTTGAAAACGCATTGCTATAAATGATGAAGTGTGTATTTGGGGTTTTAAGATTTTGGTTCTGCTTTACACTAAGTACTGCACAAAAGGAGTCCCATCGTTTTCACAGTATAAGTCACAGTTTTTGTATAGTTCGGCTGGGGATGTGAATTACTGTAAATGTGATTTTTTTTTAAAATAAATAGCAACAAAAGAGGGAACTGTAGGTATGTGTATCAAAATTTGCTATTAACAGCAACGCAGAAGAAAAAGCGGCGCTCTGTCTTATGCTGGACTTGGTGGAATTGTTCCAAAGCGACACAGAGGATGAAAAATTCAATGGGTTTCGTAATTTAGAAAGTCCCACTCCGATCATCTTTTGAGTTATTTGCAAATTGTTAGCATTGGTCTTTTAAATATGATGATACAGTTTTTAGGCAAAATAAAAAAATCTGTTGTATTCTAGAACATAATTACTGCAGAGCACCAAGAGCTCATTAGAAATTCACCTCTTATTTTCTGTCACGACCGTTGATGCAGAGTAAGTCTTACTCACTTCCCATCATCCCGTTGTGTAGACTCTCTCCCTCTAGCTTACAGTCCCACACAACCCAAAAACCAGCATTACTGGAGCAACAAAAATAACAAGCAGTATCTGAACTAGCCATAGAGTTTTGATCCAGATGCCAGCGCTAAAACAAAGACCAACATGGATCTTTTTGTCTACAAATGGATGCATCAGAATGGAGCAGAGCAGGGATCTTAGGGCCAACAAGCTTTTTTCCTTTTTAAAGTATTTTTGTCTAGTCCTGATTCACAATACTTTTAATAAAGAAATGCCCAAAAATGCAATTTTGAGCTGAATTTCTTCTACTATATATTAAATCTCTTTCAAAAGTGCGACATGTATGATTTTTTTTTCTTTCTTTTTTTTTTTGGCTGTTATGACTAATGCCCCGGAACCACTAATAGTAGAAAAAATATGATCACCTTTTTTTTGGGGGAATTCTGATGTACCTCAGTGTTACTGTTGGATACTGCAGACTATTCGATGGATAACCACACGGATAACTGCACACCATCTATAGCATTAAATTCAGTTGAAGAACTGATGCTCAATTCTTCCTAATTCTTGTGTTTTTTTCTGGATAACAAACATCTCAACTTTTTTACCCATTTTTCAGAGCATTCCTATTCTTGAGAGCAACAGCAGACAATGGGAAGGAGGGGAGGTTGCCTTTAATTACATGCTGAACTCTTCAAGCCAACTCAACCTTATAATCTGACTTCTTGCCCCTGAGTCAGTCTGTGCCCCCCATCCACTGCTTACTGTTACCCTTCATTTAGTCTAGTCACCATAAACTGAACAGGTGTTACCCATATCTGCTTGTCATCACCCTCCACAAGCAACACAATTATGCTCTATCCTGTAATCAGCATTGGCTGACTCAGCCTATTTAGGGCCTCTGTGTCTGACTAAACCCAACAACATGTCATTACAGATGGTACGCCTCCCCCAGCTCATCTCAGATTCATCTTAAAGCTGGTTTTCTGCTTAAAACAACAAAAGCATCCCATTTCCTGTCATGTTGATTTCACATTCCAGGCCACCCTTGTCTTATGTGAAGTCTTAGGGTTGCTAAAGGAAGGTAAGTATATTGGCCTGTCAGCTATTGCTGATGCCTACGGCACAACTTCTGCAAAAAAAAACAAGCTGTAAGCTGCCCAGAGGCCAAAGATCACCTTCCCAACAAAAGGTTTACAGACATCAGAGGTATGTTGGAGTATTTAAGGAAAGCCAGGCAGAAATTGATATTTTTTTTCTCAAATTACTGATGACAGCATTAACCATTTCAACAGGTATGTGGTCCTAGTCGCAAGCTTGGCTGTGGTGTTGGCTCTCCAGAGGAAAGAACTGTCTTGTTGCATTGGCTTACTTCATTTAACATCAGTGTTAAAACAGAACAACCATGCACTTCTGCTGAGAGTCTTGTGAGACCCCTGCAAAAGTTTTCTTTTTTGTCATTTCTACAACTCTCAAAGCATGTAAACAGACTGAAGAAGTGGACTCATCGAACAAATGTAAGTGTTGCACTAAAGTCAAACGTGTTCCTTCAAGCGTCTGAGCTTTTATGAGTCTCACTGATTCGCGGCTCTTTCAGCCTGAAGCATTCCAGTCTCAAGCTCATTCACTAGTGAGCGCACAGCGACGTGAGCAAGTTGGGATTCATCAAGAAAGAATGTGTAGAATGAAGAAAAAATGATGGGTTTGGTTCTGTAGCTTTGGTTCAAATTCCATCAAGACTGGGATCAGACCCAGATGTTTCAGAGGGTATGGTTTCAAAGAAAATGAGAATTCAGCCATTGTGCCAAAGGTCAAAGAGTCAGCTCAGAGGAAGAGCTTGTTGAAACATAAGGGCAAAGAAAACGAATGGAACAGTGACGATAGATGTGTATTCACTCTGAACTCAAACAAAATCACTCCATCTTCTCTAAATCATTTTTTGCATCATTGGTTGAGTAAACAATTTCATCAAAAAAATAAATATGTGAGAGGCTGTGCCTGATGAGATGTGCATTATTCCATATATTCCACCAAATGACTCAGGATTTCACAATATTAATGACAATTAATCACAATGTTTACGAGTTAAATTTTCAGTGCTAGAAATATGTATATGTATATGTAAATGTATATGTATATGTATGTATCCACACACACACACACACACCCACACACACACACACACACACACACACACACAGAGGGAATCGAAAGTTTGGGACACCAGGTAAAATGTAATATTATTGCGCATAAACAACCCAAAGAAAGATTGTAAAATCTTCCAGTTCAGTTCTTCTTTGAGGTTTCTTCATCCATTCTTCTTTCTAAAAGTCTTCCAGTTCTTTCAGGTTTCTGGGATGTCTGTTACACACTGCTCTTTTCAGCTCTATCCATAGATTTTCAATGATGTTGAGGTCAGCTGATTGAAGGTCACTGCAAAACCTTCAGTTTCTGCCTCTTAATGTAAGACAGTGTGGATTTGGAGGTGTGTTTAGGATCATTACAGTATCCTTTTGGAGAAGCCAAAGCATGATTGCTCCACCTTCATGCTTAACAGTTAGACACAGGTTCTTTTATTAAACTCTGTTCCCTTTCTTCTCCAAATGTACCTTTAGCTCATTGTGGCTAAAAAGTTCCATTTGAACCTGGTTGGTCCACAGAACTTGTTTCAAAAATGCATCAGGATTCTTTATATGTTTATTTGTCAACTTCAAAGATTGAATTTTGTGGTGAGGACATAGAAGAAGTTTTCTTCTGATGACTCTTCCATGAAGACTATATTTATACAAGTATGTCTTGACAGTAGAACAATGAACCACAACTCCAGAGTCTGCAGGTCTTTTCTGGAGGGATGGTTCAACCAAATGTGGGTTTGACTTGCTTTTCTCACAATCCTGAGACCTGCTCTGTCTGTGATTGTTCTTGATCATTAAAAGAATGTGTCATCTGTAAACTGATGACTCTAGAAGATTTATCTATGTTTTCTTAGATATATATTATATTATTATTGAATAGCATTATTATGTTATTATATATTGTTAAAGTATATTATTTTACCTGGGGTGCCCAAACTTTCGATTCCCACTGTACATATATATATATATATATATATATGTATATATATATATATATATATATATATATATATATATATATATAGCATATATATAGCATATATATAGCATATATATATATATATATATATATATATATATATATATATATATATATAGTATACACTTACATATATATATTACATATATATTACTTAAAACTTTATTTACATTCATAATTCATTCGAATTCAAACGAAAAATAATCTGCACACATTTCTGAATTTGGATAATTGATCTGCATATTCTATGATAAAGTGTGAAATAGTGTTAAATCTACTTACACACTCATGTGATTTATTGTTACTGAAGGGTTCTTTTTGATTTGAATCTATGTTGGTGAGGAGAGATGGCCCCAAAAATAAATTTTCCTGAAAGATTTGTCTGAGTAATGAGTCTCTAGGCTTTCTTACGGACTTTTGAAAAAGTAATTGTGGCCTTAGCAGTTTTTATAGTTTAATTTTGGTGCCTGGCCCTTTTCAAGAGATCAAAAATTGGTTCATTGGTAAATTTACTGTTCAAAATTTACTGCTGAAGAAACAGCTTTATAAGTCAGTGTTTTAGAGTAGACTTAAAACCCTGCAATTCTCAGATGTACTGCTCAACACCTTGACACCCCAGCCGTTTGTTGACCACATCATGGAAAACATGGATAATATTGAGCAGGTAGCTTGTGTTTAAATGTTTTGGAAAGCTCTACAGCTGCGCCGACAAGCACATCACTGTGTCTGGATTGACCTGATCCATCAGAGTCTCTCCCCGGTGCAGTGTGCTCTGCTCCTGCAACGGAGCTGTGTCTGATGGCAGTTTTAAACAGTATTTCCGTCTGTCTGTGACCCAGTTTGAGCATTAACCTGAGAGGGGGAAAAATAATAAAACTGGGAGATCTTTTTATTATTGTCTCAAAGAAAATAAGAAAAAGGTCCATGGAGCTAGAGCGATTGCACATTCTACAACGGCAGCAGCGGCGGCTCTCCGTCAGCCAGGCAGTCAGCCGCCAGCGGGCAAGCTCCGCTGCCCAGGGAAACGGGGTCAGTAGACTTCTCTAGTTCTGTTTGGCGCCTGGGGAGCAGCATTTGCTAAGCTGTCCACCAGGCGGCAGCTCCACGAGCTCCGTGACGGGCTGGCGACTTGTCCAAGGTGTATCCCACCTTCACCCGTAACCAGGACAGTGTTCGGTGAACTCGTGGCCCAAGAGGGTTAAGAAAATGCATGAAAGTTCAGGAAGAAAAACATCCTCCCATCGCACTGCCATATGAATTCATTATTCTACCTTATTCTAGCACAGGGATGGGCAACTCCAGGCCTCGAGGGCCACAGTATCTACATGATTTCCAGATATCCATACCCTACTCATGACTGATGACCTGGTTTAGGTGTGTCCAGCCAATTAGAACATGTCAGAGCAGGGAATGTTGGAAAACATGCAGGAATATGGCCCTCGAGGCCTGGAGTTGCCTCTTCCTGAAAACATCACATGCCCCAAGCTGAGTCCCTGATTGCAGCGCCCAGCACCTATAAAAATGACCTCACATCGCATCTGTACATCAACTTAACATTGAAATTTGACTCTGCCACCGTGCTGGCCGCGTCTGGTGTGAATGCACCTTTACTCTTTGTCGTTCACCCATAACTGACAGCTCTCAGTTTACATTCTCTCCTGCTAGCTTACAGCCCCTCAAACCCACAACTAACATTACCAGCGCAACACAAATGGTGACCAAACATCAGAGCGATTCAGTCGCACATTTTTATTCCAGATTCCAGCTCAGACGAAGAAATAGAAGACGTTCATGGATCTATTTGTCTGCAAGTGGAACATTAGAATGGAGCAGAGCAGGGAGCTTGTGGTCTGCTCATAGTGTAACAAATACTATCCATACTATAAATCGTCAAACCTTTCATCAGAGTGGGTCTTTAATGAGTCTAAATTAAGATGTAATTTTGTTTGAGGAACAACTCGCTCTGTGAACAATGACAAAAAAGACAGCAAAATGACTTTGTTGATAAGACTGGACAACAAATGCTTTTCATCTTAAATCTTTTAGTCTTTTCCCCACAACAGAGTACACCTTTACTTTCTAATCCACAGGGCGAACTGCAGCAGCTTCAAGGAATTGTAAATATTCTTTATATAGGAGCCTTCAGATTTAATTAGTGTTTGCAAATGTTGTCATGAAAGTTTCTCCACGTCGCCATTGCATCCACTTAAAATAGTCATAGTGAGTCAGTGCAGGTGTTACAAAATCTCTTGTCAGTAGTTTAACGTTTTCTATTTACACAACTGAAAAGAAAAAACATAAGTTATAGAACCAAGCACGAGTCTGATTTTTTTATTTTCTCCGTTTTGTTCTCAGGTCTCTGTATTATCCACCTGTATCTCATAATGCCTTGCTTCAGCTTCTGCAGTGCATTGAACACAGTTGGTTTTATCTATCTTCTTTTTCTAATCCTGGTGTCAAGTTACACCACATTCCACATCCCAGCTCAACCTGGAATGCTGCTCCCATACTGTATAAGCTTCCACACCTGCCGACGAGCAAATCCCACAGATGTTGGCTGTGGGGGGGCTGATAAAAGTACTCATTTTAGCTGCTGAGAGGGAGCATCTTTGAAACCAGTCACACTGTTTGCCTTGTTACTAAGTAGAAGAAAGGACCATTGTAGGGAGAAACACTGTGCTTCAAAACAAGGAGGAGCAATCCGTGATTGGAATCTTGAATGTCTGTTATTTTTGTTGCACATTCAGAGGAGAGTAGGAGCTGAAATGTCCATTTGTAAAATCTGAAGAGACGTCGAGCTCTCAGATTCCCCTCTAAACATTCCAGAGCAAGTTGTTCTGTAGCATTGAAGCAGGTTCAGTTCAGCACTGGGCCGGATCATGAGGGAATAGTCAGCCATTACTCATAAATGAGGAATTTTGCAGGCAGAGATGAGTGCGATAGGTGTGACTTGCAGAAGAGGAGTGGGTTTTGTGCACATAGCTTTAATCAAGCATCAAAAATACTTGATTAGGTAAGGTTGAATGAACTAAAGAAAACAACTAAAACCAAATCTTTCTGTTTATCTCCCACACAAAGAATTTCCGTAAAAATTATCATCTTGAATTTTCAAGTCTTTTTTTAAATACAACTCCATTGTTGTGTGCTATTGTTTCGTTGTTTTGGGGCTGAGAGGCAGGCGGGGTTTGTAATATCTGATCAGTCAACACCTTCTGTGGTATTTTAGTGTACGACAGAAAACAATTAAATTAATTATTTTTTCCTCCAGGCAATGGTGCTCCAAAGCTGTTTTACAGAAATGTCCAAGGTTTGAGTGAATTACAGAAAATATACCTGACCTTGCAGGAAATGGAGAAAACCTTTAAACTTTATAGGGATGAAGAGAGTTAAAGGAAACATTTTTAGGGGAATCACAACTTAAGTTACAGTGCTTTGGCACATTCTTGTCTTATCTTAATGGTGTCTGATAGGACAGAGCAGAACTGATAGGTTGAGGTAGTCTGGGTATTGTCCTGGGGTCTGGGGAGGTAATCTCTGCTTCACCTGGAGGTCAGCAAAAATGGAAGAAAGTCATGCAGAAACATGTCACCATTATTTCAATAAACCTCAGCTGGCGTTTCCGTGTAGACATTTGTTTCTTTGAGTCTTGGTGGGGATAAAGTGGTTTTTGGTTGCTTAAACCAGATGCTGCTACTCTAAAAGTCAGTGCAGAAATGTGAGAAACGGTTAATAAACCAGAGTTGTTTGCAAGGCAGTTCACTGAAAACTGTGAGCAACGTTTAAAGTCCCGCTCCAATGAAACTGGTGTTTTTACCGTGTGGCATTGATCTGATGATGGAGGGCATATAGAAAGAAAATTAGCTTTAAGTGAATTAGGAGCTGACAACAAAATGCTGTTTGAAAAAGACTGTGTTTGTGACATTGAAAATACGCCGGCCAGTCACAACCTGCGTGCTCTGTGCCATATTCAGTAGACAAATAGATCCACGTACGTCTTTGTTTTTCCTCGTCTGAGCTGGAATCTGGATCAGAACTGTACAGCTGGATAGCTCTGATATTGCTGATGATTTTAGCTGTACCATTAATGTCAGGTTGGAGGTGTGAGGGGCTGTTAGCTAATGGGAGAGTGTAAACAGAGAGTTATGGGTGATCGGAGGGGGGGGGGGTTCCAGACTACTATGTTATAGAGAACAACACATGTTTTTGATTTTGATAACATAAATAAAAGACCACTGGAAACTCTTTTACAATAGATCAAAAGATAATCAAATTTGGAGAACCAACGTTAGATGGAAACCTCTGTCTGGTGTCTGTTGCTGCTGTAAAGTCAACACTGTTGTTGGATCCAGTTTGTTTTAGAACAGAAAAATGGACAGATTTTAGCTATTTAAAAATGTTCAAAGAACAAGCAAAAAGATCTAAAACACCGACGTATTTTCAGTGACAACTACAAGAAGCTTTAACTATATTTGAAACACCAGAATTTTTTTATTTGATCCCAAGTGGCCAAATTCTGAAGCACTCTGAGAATCTTGTTTTTCACTTCTTTTCTAGGATATCTGTACCATACATACATTCCGACCAGCAAATTCTGCCTTAATTTTGTTCTATATTAAAAAAAAAAAAAAAAAAAAAAAACTGTGATGCTTTTTTTGTTAAGAGAGAATGACGTACATGTGTTTTCAATATTTGTTATATTGAGGCAGCAGCAACACCAGCTCTCATTAAAAGCCGTGTCTTAAAATAGAATGAAAGGCAAAAGAATGTTTCATAATTAACAGAGAGGATAAAAACTGGCTGAACTTCTGGTGGAAGTGAAGTGGTGGGGTTAAAGAATGAGGGAGTTTCATCATTTTGCAGCAGAAATACAACAGACGCTCTGTTTGCTAACAAAATTACTGTACAGAGCTCAAAGGAAGAAAGATAATGGCTTCTCGAAAAGTACCTCATCATGAATGTCGGATTCATTTTACATCTTAAAGAACAGCACAGTTGGTAAATACAGTTTAGGTAATCGTTGAAATAGAAGATGACTTTACCCTTCCTCCAAGGAGCCAGGATAGAGAATGACTTCCTCCAGGTGATGACCAGCCCAGCCTTTTTCCTTTTCATGCTCATGTTGATAAAAGTATCATTAAAACTTCTATTTCAGGTTTCAAACTTCCTTAGAGAGCCCTCATTGTGGACTTAAAAGGTTTGTTGCCGAGGGGGGTGTCAAAAGATGAACCCAAGCCTGGGACCTGTCTGCCTGCAGCTTGACTTCTGAGAGCCTGTGAGGACGACTGAGATTGTTTGAATGTAAGCAGCTCCTCCAGCTGAGCAGAACAAAGGGGAGGGACTTCAGGAGTAGCTTTCTGAGTCATGAAAGCTGTGGGAGGAAGAGGAGGAGCAGAGAGCTGAGAGAAATAAAGAAGGGGCAGATAGAGGTCTGGAAGTGACTCTAAGCCTGAAGGTGAACCGTGATCAACGGGTAGACAAACAGGAAGTGTGAAGCAGGAACAGGCTGGAAGTCGAACTTTCATCTAACTTCAACTACAGACCTATTGTTAATATTAAACAAACTCATGAAAGCAGCAAACATTTCCTCAATGAACACAACACGATTCCTAATTAAAATCCCAGCTGGGTTTTTCCGCTTTGTGTTAAAAATCTTAGTGAAAATGTATAGTTGTCTTTGTTGTTTAGTTTCCTATCTAGAATATCTATTATTCCAGAGTCCAATAAACTGCATGTTAGATTGGCTGTCCATCTAAAATCTAAAATGGTGCTGTGATGGACACCTCACTCAATAAAAGCGCAGATTTTGTTCAACTGAATTGAAACTGAAATATGAAAGATTCTGGAAGTTTAAAGACATTTTCATGTGTTCAAAAATGTGTTTGATTAAAAAAAAAACTGAATAAAACATTCCACTAACAGAAAACTTAATGAGGTTAAATGAATAGATTGTGTTTGAATGTGTCTAAAATAAAAGGTTTTCATTGATATCGTTTGTTATTTGTCTTCTCCCTCATTGTTTTCACACAAAAAATGTTGCTAAGAAGACCATAAGAATACCAGATTGATAAGCAGTATCGATACGAGGAACAGTATCGATAAAATCTTAACGAGATCCATCCCTAATCCCCTGTATGTTAACACATACATCCCAAGACCCCACAATAAATACTTTTAAAAAAAACTTCTTAAAGAAACTTAACGCTTGGCTCTGCTGTGAGGAAGCAGGGTGTTGGGAATCTAGTCATACCAGGAGCCAGCTCGGCCTCAGGAACATCACCACAGTGCCCACCCAGACGGGACAGCAGTGGGTCCATTCCACAGCTGTGAGGTTTCAGTGTTGGACTCCAGCAAGGGAGACAACCACAGCAACAATCACCGACCAAATCGGCAAGTCCTGGCATTAATAACTGGGTATTGCGGCATATCCAGAGTTCAACTAGCAGAGCTCTGGTGAATAAGACACGTAGAGTCAACCAATCAGGGACTTAGCTTCGACCCATGACATGTTGATGACGTGATCAGTGGTTGGAGCCCAAACCAACAAAACTGCACAATAATTTTCTTATTTGTATCAAACCACAATAAAAATGGATTTAAACTGCATTCTGATGATTATTTTTTTCCTCCTCGGGTTAATGTGGGACAGAAAGTCATCAAACTGGGTCTCAGACTGACGAAGGTTTTGCTGAAAGCATCTTTTATTCAGATGCAGCTCCTGCTAGAAGAATCTCTGAATGATCTCATGACCCCTAAAAAATAACTCTTACCTCTCAACATCATCTGTGCTTTCCATGCATTTCATATGAGATATACAGTCGATGCTTCTATGTAGCGATGGGGCTAAAAACTTTAGGCAGTAGCCCCTCCCACACAGTTCAAGTTTATGAACACATTTCTGGACAAGAGTCTAGCAGTGAATTTGATGGGTGTCAAAAGAGAGACGGGAGATGCAAATTTGACCCCCGAATTGAGTTTGGTGTGAAGAAACCATAAGGAAGGCACAAATGAAACAGTTAACTACACTGAAATCTAAGATCTGTTGTCCCTAAGACAGCTTCTTTTCAAGGTCAATCCAAAAGAACAACGCTGGAGCTCCGTCTGCACACTTTTCAACGATGTCCCTTTAAAAACAGAGTGTGAGTTCTTCACAGTCTGTTTCAAATCATAAAGAGGAGGGTCCAGCAATGTACAATTACTCATTCAGTTGAATCAGGCTTTAATAAGAAGGGAGCATCAACAACAATCACCTTTCTAAGATATCGTCTCAAATATCTGACACAACTCTTACCACCAATGAAAAGGTTCAGACCATAAATTGCTTTTGACCCAGATTTCTTATCATGATGGTTGTGAGGTTTTCCACAACAGTTTTATTCGGCTGTTTTTCCTCCAGTTTCTTCATTAAAGCTGGTCAAGAGTCAAAGAATTGGCTATGACTCATATGGGACAGCTCTAAAACCTCAAATAAAACTAGGAAAACTTTAAACTTTTTGAGAAATTTGCTCTATAAAGATAGTATGACCCACAGGTTTAGCTGTCTCCACCCGGTTTGACTGAATTCAAATGAGCCAAAATGGCAAGAGAAAAGTGAGACGCTCTGTCTTTCATTACTTTCTTGCAGGAAATACCAAAGAATGAGTCTGCTCTGTTATCATAAAGATTTCAGCATTTTATTATTGTGATTCTTAGATTGAAGATAATCATACCAGGTGAGCTTCTTAATGACTTTATGTATTCAATTACTTTCTTGTGTACCAAAAATATCACATTACTACCAACTATTGAACTTTTCATTGAATGATGACATTGTTTGCATTTCTCAAACTTCACGTTCTGTTTTTATGAACCAAAAAAAAAAAACAAGCAGTCATGAAACTGAGATCCAGCCCCTCTTTTACTTAAGTCAATCGCTCTGGAGCCAAGCAGGGAATGGTTTCAGAAAGCACCCAAAAACTCAAAGCTGTCCGTGCTGATTCCATCATACCCAGAAAACAAAACTGCATGAAGAAATTGTGACATTCTACCATTGTATTATTATCAATTTAGTAAGTATTCATCATTGTAACAACAAACGAAAAAAGAGATCTCATTGTATCATCTGATAAAAGGTGACTGCTCTAAACCATATCTTTTATCATTTCCAATTCCAGTCTCGATTGGCCTGTTTTGGTAGAAGCAGACAATTAATTTTGCAAGTGCAGGTGTTGCAGAGTTTAAAAAATATCAAAAGTGGAAAAACGCATAATTCTAGTAAAAAAAACACACACACACACAATACTACAGATGAAAATGTGGTGAAAATGAGTGTTTTTGTAAACTATATACATGTGTGTTATTATTTGGAAAATCAGAGATTCAGTTTAAAATGGAGGAGAATATTAACAGGACCTAAAGAATCTGTTCACCACCGACTAAATATACAATATTTTCCACCCAATGTGGCGCACTTAAAAGCTTTATTAAAAAAAAAAAAAAAACGACAGAAACCTTATAATCCAGAACGCCTTATATATATAAATTAGTTCCAGTTGTGGTTAATGATGTTGAAGCAATTTTGAGAGGTACACTGTGCACAGAATATTTTAAAATATTTGATATATTTGAAGTTAACATTAGCGGTAAATGTTGCTGACACTTCAACTTTTTTGCTGCACTGCTGAACTTTGTTGTGATTTCTGATGATCACTCAAATGTCAAAATAAAGTTCTTACTATGTCTACGTTCCTATTTTATTCATTTTCGTGATTTCATTATGGAGACACAATACTAAAAAAATCAGATGCTCAAGAATTTCTAATGAGAATGTGTCTTTTAATTTTAAACTGAAAAAACAATATTAGCTTCAGTCTAAATATGATGGTTGTCTTGTGCATATTGTCAACCTGCAAAGGGACTCATTCATAAAACAAACTGGACAATATGCAGATGAATGTAAGCTTCTGCTTCCCTGCCCCTAATTCATAAATCAAGCAAGAATAGTACATATTAATGTTTTTATATCTTTCCTTTTAACATTGCTGAATTCCAGGATCTATGTTAAACCACACGGTCCTTCTGAATTGACCAAGGCTGTGGTCATCACCAACATGAAAGACTTTGAGAAGTGTGTGGTCACAGACGTCTGAGCCTTTATTTGAAGCGAAATAAGAATCAAATATGATTTCAAGAAAATATGGCGCCCCCGGGATTTACCACTGACTCTTAGATCAACTTTGACCTGATTTTCAGCAACGATTTCTGCCCTGCAGACAACACAAAGTCTGCAGTCATAACAACAAGGAGAACTTTAGAAACTCTGTTCTAACCTGAAGGATGGCTGATAATCAGGCAGCTGAACCCCACAGTTTTGATGAAAACCACAAAAAGAAAGCATCAAAAACATTTCCCAAAGGTTGTGTGGTTATTAATGTAAAGTTAGTCTTTAAACAGCAAACAACCAGTTGAAGTAGCTGACTATTAAAGACAGCCTCTGAGAAGAGAATAAAGAGGCAGATAAATACAGAAATCTAAAAATCACAAAAGAGATGTCTACTCTGACATTGACATATGAAAGGAAAAGCAGACAGAGGGAATGTGTACGGATAGAGAAGAGAGGAAAAATCCCAGTTTTTCCTAAAGTAGAAATACTGCCTTCCTCATCTCCAATTAGGCTTTATCAAGAAGAAAACCCTGATGACCCAGCATTGTAGCAGCATTTAAACACATCCCTTCCACACAAATCTGGGAGACGTGAAAGAGTCTCACATGAGATTTGTGTGTAAATGTGGTTTTGTGTGTGTGTAACAACCAATTTGTGCGTATCTTTTAAAGATTTGTGTGTGTAGTTAGTTTCAAGCTGTTGTAATTTTAACTTAAAGTTTTAGTAAAGTAAGTAAGTTGTAATTAGTATTTTTTTAAATTTTTAAATTATGTAATTATTATATATACATACATATATACACATATATAAATACACATATATAAACACACATATATATATATATATACTTTTTTTGATCCAATTTGATTTATATTTGTATAAAAAAAAATGAAAATAAACAAAGTGACTTTTCCAACATAAATCTTTGTATTAATAAGATGACATGACTAAAATGAATCATATCTGAATGTTAGGTCAATGTGACCACAGTATTTTCAGAGGTAATTACAAAGGATCAGCCAATGAGCGCTTAGATCCCACCCACTTTCACTGATTGACAGACAGACTCATTCTGCTGAAAAAGCTCATTATGAAATAAATTAGTCATTCTGGAAAACAGCAATGTGAAACAAAGAAAAGCTACTTTGAAAAATATTCATTTTGTGTGGGGTTATGGATCCAGGACATTAGTTGTTGTTACTTTGTTCTCACTTCCTTTTTTATTTTGTTGTATTTCCTGTGTTCACTATTGCCTTTCAGGTCACTTGACACTTCCCTCCTTGTGTGTGTTCCCTCCCTCCTTCTTGTCACACCTGTGTGTAGTTACCTCATCCTCTCTTCCTGTTATAAGTCCTCCTCTCCCTTGCACGGGTTGTCGGGTGGTTCTGTTCCTTCCAGGAATGTTTCTACTGGTTCTTTCAAGAAAATAAATGAAAGACTTTTCATTTCTATTGCCGTCTGCATTTGTGTCCACACGCCAACCCTGACATTTTGAAATGCGAGTTTCTGAAATAAGTCATTTAATTATATTGATTTTAAACATGACTAAAAAAATATGATTTGAAAAATGCTGCTATGAAATAATGAGCACCTTTTAAAGCTGAATGAAATGTATTTAATAATATTATGGCTAATTTAATATCTGTGTGCAGGTTTTTCACAATTTACTGATCTTTTTTATTTTAACTTGTCAAACAACTGAGCAGATATGAGCTGAGAGCCTCTTGTGTTAAACAGATTTTACTGCTACAATTGGGGGTTATAAATCATGGTCATGGTCTTTTGGTCTTGTATTAAGATACAGAATTACTGGAGCGATGTTTTGCTTGAAATGCCAAAAATCCTGAAAGAGGACCTCAAGTTCGACCCAGTTTCTCTGGTTCTTGGCCTTCCTAGCTGTCAGATTACTAACATATATCATAAAAAGCTTTACAATATTCTGGGATTCTGTGCGAGAAAAAATATCCTTCAGAACTGGATTTCGGACAAAACCCCCTCAATTTCAGGATGGCAGAGGATAATAATGGAGTACATCCCTCTGGACCGCCTGACTCGTCTCTCACATTCAAAAACAGATATTTTTGATAACACTTGCAGACCATTCCTTGACTACATTAATGTGAATCTTTCTGTCATACTGACGAGGGCGTTTGTCTAGAAGTGTAATTCTTTATTATATTTTATGTATTCACTTTGCTGCCCATTTGTGTTAAGACTCCCTCCGCATTGTTACTGGGTTATGATGGAAACACTTTGATGTACCCAACATGTGTTTTGTTTTTTTGTTGTTTTTTTTCCCTCTGGAAGTCTTTGTTTCATTTGTATTGTTGGAATTCTGGGGTTTGTTTCCCCTTTTGTTTGTTTGTTCTTGTTTATGTCTATTTCCATGTACTGTCTTGCTGTTTATGTGGTAATTGGCAAAAATTGAAAAGTAAAAGTTATAAAAAATATAAATATATTTAAAAAAATAACATTGTTCATCTTGAAGTGTTGTTCCAAGTCGTCTCCTCATTTCATTCTCTTGTTGCTTAGTATTTTTTTCATGGTCAGGGTCATTTTAAGACAGTGCTAACTGCGTAACGTGACCGGCATGCGTTTGCTGTCGCTGACTCGGAACCAAGTTCTGATTGGGATCCAACATCTGATTTTGATCCTTTCTGAAAACAAGTGAACCAGTTTAATGACATCTGAGGAACCTGTGATGGTCCTTTGAGTTTAGTATATGGTTAGTTGGTGTTATGAGCTGGAACTCCACTTTATGTAAAAATAAACAAATAAATATTGGAAATCAGTCAAACAGTTGAAACTGAATATATATTCTATGACAGTTTATTTTTTTAATGGAATTATGGAAATGAATACACGTTTCCATAATTTTCTAAAGTTTTTGAAAGGGTCTTTAAATATAATTTGATTTATTTACTATCTCACTGTAGAAAACAGCAGATATTTCCTAAAACGTAGAATGAGGGTAATCATGTTGTTACCTTTTTTTAAGTCTCATGGTTCATCGCCACCATCTTGACCTGTATCACTTCATGTGGCTACATTCTCCACATCTTGGCATGTTACAGGTAAAAAAGGAAAAACAACCATATTTCTAATGAATAAGCATTTCCCTTTAACCTCATAAAAGCATTGTTGTTAAAGGAAGCAGTTGAAGAGATTAAGGACTGGACAGAAGAGCTTTCTTCCTATGAAGCTTCAAAAACCCCAGGCTGCTGTCTGTGTAGTAAGTAAAAACACACTGAAGATCAGTTGGACCACATTTCACCAACATGTTGGCAATTCATCAGACATAGTGCGGTTGATCACCTGCCCATGTGTCCTTGGATGGAGACTGAACCCCACGTTGCCCCCAGTGGCCTGGTTAGTGCCCCGCATGACACTTTGTCCCCGTCATTTTGTGAAGATGGATGGATGTGTGGCTCATACCTTGAAGCTTGGTGGAAAGGTGCAGTAATAGATACTGTTAACTATTTCACAAAAAACAGGATTTCTGCAAACTTTCAAGGAGTTTTCCATCCATCCATCCATCTCTCCATCCATCTCTCCATCCGTCCATCCATTCATTCATTTATTTTCCTCCCTCCTCTGGGGGACCCTAAGGCATTCCCAGTCCAGGAGAGAGACATAGTCTCTCCAGCGTGTCCTGGGTTTTCCTCGGGGCTTCCGCCCACATCCATCATCTCTAAACAGTAATGATATCAGGTTTTCCTGCTACTCTTGGCTTCCTTTTTTCCTGACAGGATTAGCCTTGTTGAAGGAGTTTCCATCCATTTTTGACTTTTAACTTCCTGCAGTGTGTCTGGAGCCACGCATGAACAATGACGCGTTAGATCTTGTTCTCTTGAAGGGTTTGTTGGTTTCTCCAGCCTGGTGTCTCTGGTCAGATTTGGTATTGAGGTCCCTAAATCCTGGAGGAAGAGCTTTTTGGATTTGTGCAGTGAAGCTGGGAAACACTTCACTGACCGTTTGACTTGCTTTTTAAAACAAGTCTTAACAACCATTTTTACAGACAAGCATTTGACAACACCCCCCCCCCCCCCCCGCAGGGTGTTTTCTTTCCGTTTTCAAACTGTTTTAATGATGTTTTTAACTACAGTGAGTCAAAATCATTTGTCAGTCACAGATTCTGCGAGTTGTCCTAGTTGCGGAGATGACAGAGATCTGTAATGCTCTGCTCTCCCTAAAGAAGAAGCAACAGATCTGTGAGGATATTCCTGCTTGTTTTAAGGAGATCAATAACTTATGTTCTGCATATTTTACAAATGCATTCTTTCAAAATTATTCCATGTAAAGTCCCAGATCCTCCAATTTTTACATTCAGCATCTTTCTATGATGAACATTACACATCAAATTCATATTTTAAAGTGGATAAACTTACAGAATCAGTGACTAAGAAATTCCCATGTTAACCCAAATAAGTTGTTTTTAATTTCTACTTTACTGTTTGTTTCAATTCTCAGTTTATAGCATCTTGTTTGACTATACGTGTTTCAAATGAATTCAAACTGGTCTTACAGCTTTTCTCTTTTTATTATAGGCTTCCATTGCACGATATTCTGGATGCCAAATAGCATTTACTTTGTGGGGTAAGATTTATTATTTATGAGAAATATGTTAATAATTGTTTTTTGTCTAAAGATTTTAAAAGGCTTTTTTGTGTTTGTTTTTAGGCTACGTTATTGTCCATATTGGCCTGTTCTTATTCGCTGTGTTTGTTGCATATGCACTGCTTATTCCTATCAAGGATGGAATGGGGATGTCCCTGTTCAGAAGCTGGGGCACCACAATGTAAGGTTCCGTCTGTTACTGAGGCTGTAATTGGATAGAAACCTTTTGTAAGTTCTGTTATGTTTCTCAGACTGGGCTTTGGGCTGCTCATGGCTTTAAAACTGCTCAGACAGTTTTTGTTCAGACCTTCTTCCTTCAGGACAAAATCTCTCCTACAGACAAACAGAAGCCTCTGGCTCTAGACAACAGGTAGGTCAAATTAGCTAATGATAAAAGGAAAGAATAACCACAAAGACAAGTTTACTAAAGCTGTGAACAGAAATCCTCACCCACTAAGTCACCTATGGATAAAGAATAAATATATTGAAATTGGTATTTTGATTTGTCAACAGTTTAAGAGAGGAAAATGTTTGAGGTTCTATTGATAATATCGATCTTTCATTTGAGCAGATATTATTGTAACAGTTGATATTTTGGCTGATGTTATTAACACGTATTTGAAGTGTGACCTAGCACAAAAACTGATGGAATTGCATCTTGGCCAAGATGCACATTGCTGCATGTCTGCACGTAACTGGTAAATGGCTCATGCTTGTTTAGAGCTTTTCTACCTTCCTTGAAGGCCCAAAGATCTTTACAGTCACAGCCCCATTCACCAATTCCCACACATTCACACACTGATGGCGGCTCCACTGCTGAACACTGGCGCCAACCTTCCACCAGAGGCAATGTGGGGTTCAGTGTCTTGCCCAAGGACACTTTGACACATGAGTGGGTGAGGTGGGAATTGAACCTGCAATTCAAAGGATCTTCAACAACTCTACGTCTCATTGTCATTGTGGAAAGGGTGTCATCAAAATCAACAAAAAAAGCATTGAATGAAGTTCTTAACCTTCCTCTAACTTTGACTGGATAACAAGAGAGAAATGATCCATGACTCATTCAAGATCGTCTATATGGATTTGGAGAAGCAGCTGTGCAGTATTCTGCAGGCAGGATTACTTACAGTTGTATTTGGATTTGTAAACAATAGAAGAGAGGAAAAAAATACAGTTAGGTAGGACATTTAAAAAATAAAATGTAGTACAATTTGACGTTTCAATTTGTAAGGGTACGTTTTATTATTTACATAAAATGTGTTAAACAACGTTTAGTTTTCAGCTTTGCAGGTCTAAATCCTTAAACTGGAATTTACTTTATACAGTCACGTCCATCTCTTCATTTTGTCTGATGTCACGGGTAAAGGTTCTGTTATTAAGAACAATAAAATAATTGGTAAAATATTGTTCAATGTTTGCTTCTTGAATTGTTCTGGATTTGAACTTCTAACAAAGATGGCTACTTTGTAAAACACTGTACTTTTCTGTACTTGTCTGTTACAGGCTACATGACATGGTTGGGGATGATCTTTGCTGATCATTACCACAACAATCCCGTCATGCTGTGTTTCTGTCAGTTGCTGTGCTCCAGCACGATGGAGGACCAAACTAAACCTGCATACTCCTTACTTAATAATTCTGGTAAGTGTTTTGCAGAGTGCTTCCATACGTCTATAGTTTCTGTCTGCAGGTGAAAAATGGTCAAACTTGTACAAGTTCAAGTTGTAGGCCGCTCAGTGAACCAGCAGAGAGAAATGTTCTTGTACGTTTTTCTAAGACTGCACTGCGACAACAGGTCGTAGCGAAGACTTATGCAACACTCAAGAGTAAGTAAGCTGGAAGTAAGTGAGACTGAAACGTGTTGTAAAGATTCTTCATTTTTTCAACCCCCCAAATCCTGCGTACTGTACTGTTCGCGTGACACATGCTTGCTCATTGCGTGAAGCCTGTTAGAAATGAGGAAATAAGACAATCAAAGTGTAGTTTGTGTGGATATCGTACAGGTAATTAGGTTTCACGTGAACACCTTGTGCGTGCAGCATTTGTGCGTGGTCGGTTAGGAGCCAGTATTCAGACCTTACTAACAAATAGGTCAACCCCCGGTATGGGTACGTAAGACCAAGCTTTAAGAAAAGACTTCCAGAGCATACGTTTACACTTATACAAGTTTTCGTTTTATTTTGGAGCCTTATTCTCTGCAGTTTTAAGCTTTACAGTTGGTCTAAGATTTGTGTGTGTTCTGTCTGCTGCTGCTGTGCTTCCTCCCCTGCAGTTCTGCTCATCCAGCAGCTATGACAAATGTCCTTGATTGACACCTGCTGGCTATTTATTTATTATGTTATTTATTTATTTATTTTGAACTTGTTCAACAGCTGAGCAAACAGATATGAGCTGAGAGCCTCTTGTGTTAGACTGAGGACATGAAGATTATAGATACTAATCTTCTCTCTGTGTCGATGGCACTCATGTCACCCAGCACACAAAGTGAAGGTGAGGCTGTGATTGAATCCTTAAGCCAGGCTGATGGATCAGCACATACCTGTTACCAGAGAGCCTGGACAGGTGTACAGAACCACAGAGCGTGCATGTAACTGTCAGGTAAATTACTATCACAATGCTCACAAATGTCTGAGTTTTTGAGACCCATCTTGAACATCCTCTGTCCAGTAAAGTAAATTCTGTGAAGAGTTTTAAATTGGATTAGTTGCAGGTTTGGACTTTTTGTTAATAAAGGTATTTCGACACATTTCTTACCAGAAGCTTGAATCTGTGCTTCCGCCTAAGTCTGCATCCCATTTTGTTGTTGGAACAGAGACTTCATTATCTAAGTTGAATAAGAGTTTGTATGTTTTGGAGAGAATTTTATTCGATGAAAAATTAATCACAGAGGTAACTAGTTCTGGTAATTTTAGGTCATTGTCACTGGATTTAAATGTTTTAGTAATTACAGATTTAAGTTGCTGATATTCTGAGAATGTATTAATTCCATGTTTTTCTTGTAGTTCTTGGTGTGTTATGAATCTTCTGTCGATAATTCAGTTCTCAAGTAGTCTTACGCCCCCTGCTAGCCAAGCAGGGAAGTGCAACATTTTTTTATTTATCAGGATGTCTGGATTGTTGCAGATGGGTGTCATTTTGCATGGTAAGAGTGAAGAGTTTGACACTTTAAGAAATTCCCACCAGGCTGTTAAAGTAGTATTTATATCACTACTTTTGTAGCAGTCAAGTTTTTTTATTGTTGGGCTGAAAAATGGTACATCTGACAAGTTAATCTTTCCACAAAATGCCTGTTCAAGATCCATCCATGGGTTGGTTTCTGGGTTGTTTTTTAACCATCTTAAACTTCAAACTGTATTCATTTGTACAGCGCCTTTGCTTCATCTAAAAACCCAAGGCGCTTGACATAAAAAAATAAAAAATAAAAAAGTAATAATAATATAAATTAAAATAATAATAAAAATCAAATAATAAAAAAAAAATACAATTACAATTACAACCACCCTTCCCTCCCTAGCTCCTCTCTCCATCCACCCAGCCCCCACAGTACATGATACTCCCCCCACAGGAAATCTGAACTTAAACTAAAAACTACAGCTCTAAGGAAAAAAGTCTGGCTCAGTACTGCTGTGGAGAAACGATATTACGGGGATCCGTTTATTCCAAGGTCCAGTCCAACCACAGGGGTCATCACCGCAGTGCCCACCCAACACAGGGCAGACCAGAGCCCTCAACATGGAAGTACCCCAGCCGCCCCAATGAGAATGAGCACCAGCAGTGAGGAAGCACTGGAGTTAAAGAATAAAAGAATAAAAAGGATTTAAAAAAAAAAAAAAAAACATGGTTAGTGTATTAAAACAATCATTGTGTACATAAATTAACTATAAAATATTCAAATAAAAGTTAATAAATCAATTTTTTTTTAAAAGGGGAAAAGATCAAATTAAATAATTCCAAAAGTAATAAAAAAGCTCAATTAAAAAGGTGGGTCTTGAACCTCTTCTTAAAAACCTCTATGGTCTCTGCGGCCCAGCAGGCCGTTCCAAAGGCGATGACCATAATGGTGGAATGAGTTCTCCCCATAGGTTTTGGTCCTCACCTTAGGGACAACTGAGAGGCCGGTGTCAGAGGACCTCAGGGTCCGCGAGGGTTCATATCTTAAAAGCAGGTTACTTAAATAAGAAGGCCCAAGACCATTAAAACATTTATAAACGATTAAAAGAACTTTAAATTCAATCCTGAAACGCACAGGGAGCCAATGCAGCGATTTTTAAAATGGGTGTAATGTGTTCCCGCCCCCTGGTCCTCGTCAGAAATCGTGCCGTTGAGTTCTGTTATAATGTTAAATTTGAAAGAGACTTTTTGGGTAACCCAGAGAGCAGGGCTTTACAATAATCTAAACGACTAAAAATAAAAGCATCAGCACCTCTGTGCTGGCAAGAGAGAGGAATGGACGGACTCTGGCAATGTTTTTAAGATGATAAAATCCTGTCTTCACAACATTTCTGATGTGCGGGATAAAATTCAGCTCAGAGTCAAAAAGTACGCCCAGGTTTCTCACACAGTGAGAAGGTTTAAAGTTTGTGAGTTTGGGTAAAATCATCTCTCTCTTGTCTTCAGGAGCAATAATTCAAACTTCTGTTTTGTCCTGGTTGAGCTGTAAGAAGTTCTCTGTCATCCACGACGTCATATCTAAAATACAATTTAAAAGAGTGTTTATAGGTTCAAGGTCATCAGGAGACACGGCGAATTAAAGCTGTGTATCATCAGCATAGCTGTGAAAGTTAACCCCGTGTCTCCTGATGACATCCCCAAGAGGCAACATGTATAAATTAAAAAGTATAGGTCCTAAAATCGACCCTTGGGGAACCCCTCAACTTATTTTGTGGATTCTAGAGGAGCATGTATCCATACTTACATAAAAATGTCGATCTGTTAGATAAGAATGGAACAGTTAAGAACAGTTCCTGAGAGGCCAACCCGACTCCTAAGTCTGTTTAATAAAATCTGGTGATTTACTGTATCGAAGGCGGCGCTAAGATCGAGCAGCGCCAGAACGGAAAGTTTCTGCGTGTCAGAATTATTTCTGAGGTCAGTTAAAATCTGTAAAAGGTCCGTCTCAGTAAAATATTGTTTATTTAAAAAAACCATGCAACTGAGTAAAAACTATTTTTTAAATAATTTTCCCTAAAAATGGTAGGTTGGATACAGGTCTATAATTATCCATAATATTTGGATGCAATTTATTCTTCTTCAGAAGGGGCCTCACCACTGCCATCTTACAGGCAGTGGGGAAGACGCCCGTCTGAAGAGAGCAGTTTACTATAGTTAAAAGCTGCGACTCGAAGAATCCATAACAGATTTTTTTAAAAGAGAAGTGGGAATGGGGTCTAAAAGGCAGGTTGTAGTGTTTGCTTGGAAAAAAACTCGACCAAGCATCTTCTCATCAACCAGGACAAAACTCTCCAGTTTTTCCTCAGGTAAAGCCAACGCCACGGATCTTTTACAAGTAGAGCTATGAACCGGTTGAAGGTTAGATCTGATAGCAGTGACTTTACTCCTGAAGTGGTCTGCAAAGTCCTCACATGTAGTCTGTGAGTGAGGCATTATAGATTTATTAAAGTTTTTGTTTAATAAAAATTCAATTGTTTTAAAAAGAAACTGGTGGTTGTGTTTATTTTCTGTGATGAGATTGGGAAAATAAAGTGTCCTTGCCTGTTTGACAGCATGGTTGTAAATTTTCAGTTGATCTGTAAAAAAGTCATAGTCGACTGTTAAACTGTTTTTTCTAAACTTTCTCTCTGCTCGTCTGCAAATTCTCTTAATAATTAGAAAAGCCCCATTTCTCTATGGTGTCTTTGGATTCGGTTTGAAGATTTTTGTTTTCAGTGGGGCAACTAGATCGATGGCAGACTTCAGTATGTTGTTAAAGTTGTCAGTTAAGGAATCGCAGGATTGAGGTAAAATCTAAGCAGGAGTTTGTTTTAAAATGTCAATAAAATTTGCAGCCACTTCAGGATTTATATATCGTTTCGTCACAGTTCTCACTGAGGCCTCCTGCTGGATAAAACAAGTTACCTTAAAAACACACAGTAATGGTCTGACACAGCCAAGTCAACAACAGAAGACACAGCAGCAGACAGGCCGTAGGTAGTGACCAAGTCCAGGGTGTGAGTAGGCTGTGCAACATGCTGGGTAAAATCCATACAATTTAAAAGATTTAGAAACTCAAAGGCAAAAGGATCTGTCAAGTTGTCAACACGAAGATTAAAATCTCCAGTAATTAAAATCCAATTATGCCTTAAGAGAATGATGGATAAAAATGGAGAAAATTCTTTTAGGAAACTGGAGGGAGGATTTGGTGGTCTGTAAACAGTGACTGCTAAAATAGTTGGGTTGCAGAACAAGAATGAATGATGCTCAAATGAAGAATTCACAGTTGAGGCAAAAACTTCAGTTTTAAAACCTTGTTGAGCAATTGATGCTGTTCCACCACCGCTCTTACCTCCCCTGATTGAAAATAACAATTTAAAAATTATGTGGAGAAGCCTCAGTGAAAATAGCTGGTGCATCAGTACCAAGTCAGGTTTCAGTTAAAAACAGACAGTTCCATTCTCAAGAAACCATCAAGGTAAACAATCTTTATTTTTTCTGTTATCAACATCGTTTTGATCACGCTTCAATCTAGAAAATATGATTGTACATTTTTTTCAGAAATGGTCAACTTTTGGCTTAAATCCCAACTTCAGTTTACCCAAAAAGAACAAGTTCATCCCAACAAACTTTCAGATTTACCCGGCAGAGAGCGACTCGCCCACAGTTCCCACGTTAATCAAAGTGAGTTCATGCATCAATCCATCCCTCCATCCATCCATCCAACCACGCATCCATCCATGCGCCCATACATGCATCCATCCATCCATCCATGCATCCATCAGTCCATCCATCCATGCATCCATCGATCCATCCATTCATTGCGCTGAACGGCAGTTGAACGGCTGTTTACCATGCGCTGTACGACATTTGAATGGGCAGTTGAACGGGCGCTGAACGGCATTTGAATGGGCAGTTGAACGGGCGCTGAACGGCAGTTGAACGGGCGCTGAACGGCAGTTGGACGGCAGTTGAACGTCAGTTAAACGGCAGTTGAACGTCAGTTAAACAGCAGTTTAATGGGCGCTGAACGGTAGTTGAACGGCAGTTTAACGGGCGATGAGAGCCTGTATGGTTTGGTTGTAAGCCATCTGGGTTGAAAAGGTTCGCTCTATTGTAAAATGTGGTGAAGTTGTCAATGTAGTGAAGGTTTATGGAGTGGCAGTACCTTTTTAACCAGATATGGAGCTGACGGATTTGAGAGAATTTTATGTCACTGTAGCGTGATGCAGGTAGTGGACCAGATATGATGCATTGCAAGTTAGACTGTTGGATTTGGAGAATGAGGTGGATGAAGTCAGTTTTCAACGTTTCAGACTGCTGGAACTTAATGTCATTGGTACCTGTGTATATTATAACAGATGTACCTGAGGGGTGTTTAGTGGTGAGCTGGTGGCCATAGTTATGAATGTCCTTTACTGATGCTCCTGAGATGGAGTGTGTGTGGTACCTCTTAATATTGGCGTGCCAGACAATGGAGTCTCCCATGATGAGGACTTGGTTGCGCTCCGATCCAGGGTCAGATTGGGGCTCCCAGAACGGAAGGCTGGGGCTCGTGAGGTACCAAAATGACGCTGCCGGACAGACAGCGATCCCGGGTGAAGCTTCGCAGGTGGGACCTCCAGAGCATTCTCCAAACGCCGGAAGGCTCGCCTGCGCGTCGGGTTACCGCTTCACGAAGCAGCCGGCGGCGCTTCATTCTCGTGGTGAAGACTGGAGAGAAAGTGGCGTCAGGAGGAGGAGACGGCACCGCAGCTTCTGGAACAGGTGAGCTCCGGCCTGGTTCCCTCGAAGCGGGTCCGGAGGCAGCAGTGGACGCCGCTGATGGATCCAGAGCTCTGACCGTAGCCGAGGAGGCGAAAGCAGGAGGTGCCGTCGGGACGATTCCTGGGTCTTCAGCTAGCAGGGCATAGCGGTTGGCTAGAGCCAAAATCGTTCTACTAGCACGGTGTTCCGGCCCATGGCTCCTCTGGTTGCGACGTGTCACCTCTGCCCAGGACAGCTTTGGTGTTGAACTGAGAGTCGGATCCCTCAGGTTTTCTTGGAGGTCAGGTGGAAACCGAGCAGACTCCCTAGGACTGGGAGTTGGCTGGTGCCCGGAACTCGTCAGTCAGCTCTAATCCGTCCAAAACGCCACCACAAAGCTGCACAACATTGCTGTCTGAGCTGGTAGAGAATGAGCTTCAGCTTCAGTAGCCTTTCCTCCAGACCATGGAAGGGTCTGTGTCATGGAGCGACTGGCCTGATCTTCGATCTGCGTTTGCTGGATGGCTGACTTCTGGAGGTACGTAATGTAATTCGACTGGGAAGATGTAACTGACAGTATTTTATCAATTATTTGGTATTTCTCCTTAATCTCAGATATTAGTTTTTTGAATGATGACCTGAAGTTTACAATGATCTGAGCTGCAGTCTCTGCAAACAGGAGTTCTGGAATCCCGGCCAGGTAGAGCTTAAGATGTACTGTAATTTGTTGGCAAGAAAGTAGTTGTGGAAGTTAGGTCATTCTAAGCCTCCACAGCTTTTTTCCAGATTTGGAAGTTTTTAGACTAATTCTTGCAGGTTTGTTGTTCCATAAGAAGCTGGATATGCCTGAGTCTAATGTTTTGAACCATTTTAGTGGTGATTGTGTGGAGATCATTGAGTAGAGATAATTAACTTTGGGTAAAATTTTCATTTTTACTGTGGTTATCTTACCCATGAGTGTCAGAGGCAGGTTCACCCAGCGGGTTAGATCGTCCTGTATACTTTTTCAGTAATGGGCTGTAGTTTAGTTGCACCAGTTCTAATAGTTTCTGGGAGAAATAAATACCTAGATATTTGATATTGCCTGATTTGACAATAAACTGATTTGTTCCAGTTAATTAAGTAGTCTGAGATGGAGGAAAATTCAAAAAAATTGTTGTTTCACTGATGAATGTGAATTACTTAGAAAAAGTAATATGTCATCAGCATAAAGACTAATTTTATGATTGCTGTATTTTGTTGTGATTCTTTAATGCTCCCACATTGTTTCATTAATGCAGCCAATATATTGTGATTAAAATATATTATTTAATTACCTGTAACACTCTTGTGAGTTCAGAGAAAGTGTTTTAAATGATTTTATTTACGATTTACTGCACACGTGAGCCCTTTGGCACACATGACAACTAAACAAAAATACTTACTTTCGTATTTAAAAATCATGAAAATCCAAAAACCCAAACAAATAAATAACATGAGATTTTCCAGCATTCATAAATACTTTCTAAAATAAATGTAAGACATCTCAATAAACAGAAACATTCCAAAAATGTCCTAAATAAAAGGATTTCTTTCAACATCTTTACTGCTTTGCCAATATCAAGGTGCCTGTTCTGGCCCTCAATGCTTACCATCAGTCTGACACCAGACCGGATTTTCGGTTGAGCCGCTGGACTATAGGGCGTCTGGTGGAGCAGCTTCAGGTTCCTTATGCTCTGGGGCGGGCACAGGACACTGAGGTCCTGGCATTCCTTTCCTGCCTGGCATCTGACACATCTTATCGTGTGTTAGCCAGGACCTTTGACCTGCCACGCTGCACTGTGAGTGACATCGTCCACAGAACAGCAGACCACATCCTCCAGCTGATGCACAGGGTCATCTGGTTCCCCAGCATTAGTCGCTGTTGGTTTTGAGCAGCTGCAGTCTGCTGCCTTCCAAAAGGTCGTGGGGAGCATCGACGGCTGCCGCATATGAAAAAAGGCCCCAAAAGAAATGTTTTTATTCAATCCAAATGCAGGCTGTATGTGATTCTAATGCCACATTTTTAGATATGTTTGGTGGGTGTCCAGGATCAGTCCATGATTCACAGGTTCTACCAAACAGCCCAGTTTTGATCAAACACCCACCTGAAGGATTCATCATTTTGTGTGATGGTGGGTATCCCTGCATTGCGCATCCCATCACGCTGCTGACACATTACAGGGAACCCGTGAGGATTGCGTTTGAGGCCCATTACAGCCGACACCACGCCAAGGCCCGCTCTGTGGTGGAGAGAGCATTTGAGATGATGACGACAAGATGGAGAGCAATATTTCTAGAGGCGTTGGAAGTAAAGCCAACCATTGCAGTTAGAATAATTGCCTGCAGCTCCATCCTGCACCATCAGTGAAGGGAGTGCTTGGAGCCACAGCAGGACGACACCACCAGGAACCAGCAGGACGAGCAAAGTGGCCTCTCTCTCTGCTTTCCAGTGCTTCAGTACCACTGCCTGTACCTTATATGTTCCTTCAAATATCAAAACAGACACTTGTGAACAAAGAACTGATTAAAACTGCAAGGAACTGTCTAGACCTTCATTTCACAAACTTTATTTGTTTTCTTTAAATTCTCCCACTTCTTGGCTGAACTAATGAGGTGGGTCAGCCTCATTTCCTGTATCACTGCTCTAAATAGAAAGTAACAACAAAACCTTTACTCCAGTGACAATGAGTAACAGTTTAATGATAAATGAATAAACATCTTAGCTGTAAACTTACTCCCACCTGAGGCGAGGCGTTTGCCTGAAAACAGGCTCTCTTTCTCCATCCGCAGGCAGATCAGATTCTGTACGTCCTCGTCTGTCCCTACATGTGTAAACATATTTAAAAATGTCTCATCCACTCATCACTGCGGGTAGAGATCACTTCTTTTCTTATCTACTACGTACTGCGTTAAATATTCCCGCCTTCAACGCAAAACAATAGCGTTAACATTAGCGAAACGTTTGCTTAAGCAAAATTGATGAGCTGCAGAAGAATGAACGTCGTCATTAAAATATTTACCTTATTATTACATATATCTTATTACATTTGTACCAATATGATTTTCTACTACAAATAATTAAATACTTACATTTATAGGTCATCTCCT